>SJYC01101686.1:55-33473 GCA_006408675.1 Madoqua kirkii
CCTGTCCCCTGATACAGAGATGAGATGCTTGCAGTCATTACTAAACTTCATGCCAGTGACAATCTCTGTGAAGATCAAATATGGTCGATGAGCCCCCCGCCCAAAGTCCCAGCCAGATGTCTTCTCAACAGTGGAGGTCGGGGGTTGGCTGGAGGGGAGAGACAGACAGCTCTCCTGGGACCCAGAAAAGGCTAGGAAGACGGGAAGGTTCCGGAGGTGGGGGGGGAGATGGAAAGGTTCGGGGGAGGGGGGAAACGGGAAGGTTCTGGGTCGGGGGCGGACAGGAAGGGTCCAGGAGAGGGGACAGGAAAGGTCCAGGGGGGGAGACGGGAAGGCAGGGAGAGAAGCAGGGCTACACTCACCTGAGTGGCCAAACATGGTAGCCACGCACTCGCCTGAGGAAAAGTCAAAAATGGAGAGGTTCTTGTCGGAGCAGCTGGTAGCGATATAGATCCCTGAGGGGTCCATCTGCACCTGAGGAGTGGACACACCGCTGTATGAGGCCAGGAAGCCCCGGGCCCTCTCCACCCAGCACCCTCTGTGCCCCCATTCTCTGGCCCGGGACCCATCCCACTGAGCCCTCACCTTAATTAGAGTGCCGTCCTCACCCTGCGACCCTTTAAACAGCTTCTTCTGCTTCCCACTGCTGATGTTAAAGATCCTGTGGAGACACACACTCATCACATGAGCAGGAACTCATGGTCACTTGGGGGGCAGCACAGCCAGCGTTCACCCCCAGCTCTGTTCCCTCTGGAAGCCACTCCCCAACACCAAGGGCCACCACCTCTTAGGTGAAGCAAAGTCCTCATTCTGTGGGCTCAAAGGGCACAAAGTCCTGGACAAGAAGATAGACATCCATGAGCTGACCCCCTCAGGCCTGAAAAAGGGATGCCCACCGAATATTCCGGTCCTGGCAGCCGATGGCTGTGTACTTCCAGCTGGGCTCCACGTCCATGTCGTAAAGGGTCGTCTTCCGCACCACGTGGTGTGTCCGCGTAAACTGCACTCCATCTCCAGACTGCAGGGGTGGAGAGCCCATGCCCAGATGCCTCACCAGGCCCCAGGAGTCTTGCTTTTGCTTCCCCTCACCTCTTGTGACCTCAGGGAGGGGAATGGTAGTGACCTCACCCCACTTCCCCAACCCACTGCCCCATTCAGGGACGCCTGGTCACTCACCTTCTGTGCAGTGCGGAAGTAGATGCTCTTGTCTGCCCCACAGCTGATCATGCGGACTTGCCCATCGCTGGCTGTAGAGGAAGGGGGCTAAGCTGTTCCCCCTGCTCTCACCACGATGGGTCCAGTGTGCCCTCTGCCTCCCTCAATACTTTCCCTCTGTGAGTTACTCGACACAGCTGGGACCACCCGTTAAATCAGGATGAAGTGAAAAGTGAAAGTGTTATTCGTTAAGTCGTGTCTTGACCTCAGGGAGGGGAATGGTAGTGACCTCACCCCACTTCCCCAAACCCACTGCCCCATTCAGGGACGCCTGGTCACTCACCTTCTGTGCAGTGCGGAAGTAGATGCTCTTGTCTGCCCCACAGCTGATCATGCGGACTTGCCCATCGCTGGCTGTAGAGGAAGGGGGCTAAGCTGTTCCCCCTGCTCTCACCACGATGGGTCCAGTGTGCCCTCTGCCTCCCTCAATACTTTCCCTCTGTGAGTTACTTGACACAGCTGGGACCACCCGTTAAATCAGGATGAAGTGAAAAGTGAAAGTGTTATTCGTTAAGTCGTGTCTGACTCTTGGTGACTCCGTGGAACTGTAGCCCACAGGTGCCTCTGTTCATAGGATTCTTTAGGCAAGAATACTGGAGTAGGTTGCCATTCCCTTCTCCAGGGGATCTTCCTGACCCAGGGATGGAAGCTGGGCCCCTGCATTGCAAGCAGATTCTTTACCGTTTGAGTACCAGAGAAGATCTAAATCAGGATGCTTCTTTTCACACCCAGGCCCTCCTTCTCCCCATCTTCAGCAAGCCTGGTTGATAAGTATCCTCCAAACTAAGAGTCTGTCTTTCATCTGTTTTCCCATCCAGCCCCAAGCCAGCCAGCTGCTGTCCCACACTCCCCACGACTGGCACACCCTTCTCATGGAGGCAGAACACAGGGGGCAGTATGGGAAAGGGGGTATCAGTGGTAGGTGGCAGAGTGTATCCCAATTACCCTGCCACTACCTGCAAACTTCACAGCAGTGATGGAGGATGAATGCTCGTCCAATGTCTGCTGTAGGCTGTACTCCCGTCCAGCATCCAACACGTGGATCAGCGGTCCCGGCTCGCTGACGCTAGGAGCTTTAGACCTGTGGGTTGGAAGAACTTCATCAGCCCATGTGCGCCCAGAGCAGGCCCCTATCTGGGCCCAGCTAACAAGAACTGAGCCCCATATTCCTAAGCCAAGGCAACCATGGAGAAGAGGCAGAGCTGCCCTCCTCTAAATCTGCAAAGACACCAAATGATTCAAAGGATTTTCAGTCCAACAGCCAGGATTGATGTAAGCGGCACTAGCAGGACTAGAGAAGCCCTAAGCCTCTGGCATGGGTACCAGACATCCTCTTTACCTGTGTCTGGCTTAGAGTACTCCAGGCACAGGATTTCCGAGTCATGGGCCTCCACCTTCAGCATCTCATTCAGGGACTGCAGTTCGTGCACCCTGCAGATATAAGGAGAGGCGGGAGGAGGTCATTGCCGGGCTGCAGGAAGAGAGACTCACTCTGCTTTCTCTGTTACATCCTCTCTCCTGACCTTTTTTAAAATTTATTTTTGAACTTTCAGGTTAGAGAAAAGTTGAAATAAGTACAGAGAGCTTCCATATTCCCCTTACTCAGCTTTCCCTAATGTGATCGTCTTACATAACAACAGTCTACTTACCAGAACAAGGAAGCTTACATCAGGACAATACTAGGACCTAAAGGCTCTACTTGAATTCCACCAGTTTCCTCACAATGTCCTCTTTCTGGATCTAAGATCCTATCCAGAGTCCAACTGCACTGAGTTATTATTTCTCCTGAGTGTCCTGTCTATAACAGCTCTTCTGTCTTTGCTTCCCTTTCATAATCCTGACGCTTGGGAAGAGTACTGATCAGCGCAGGTGCTCAGTCATGGGTACCTCAATTTGAGTTAGTCTGATGTTTTCTCATGATGGAACCAAGTTTCTGCAATTTTGGCAAGAATACCACAGAAAAACTGCTATGTCCTTCTGCAGAGCATTGTATTATGGGGTTTATGATGTTGAGATGAGAATGTAAGCCTGATTACTTGATTAGAACGGTTTCTGCTGGGTTTCTTGACTATAATTATCTTTCCCTTATATATGAATATCTTTTTCCCAATCTTTTGGAGTCAAGATTTTCAAAAGCTCTGTCCTTGGGGACCTAACTCCCTCCAACCCACACCACCAGAGGCAGGTAGTACCCATGCCAGAGCTGGCTTTACCTGAGTGTGCCCACACGGTCCCCTGAAGCAGATGCTGTCCATTGGGGCTGATACACACAGAACGAATGCCCACGCGGGGATCCATCAGGGACCCATCAGCTTTGTCTCCCCCGGGCAGCTCAGTGTCCACCAGGGCCTGAGTGTTCCCATCCACATAGATGATCTTAATGAGGTCCTGGAGGAGCAGGTCAGGAGAAGTGGGTAAGACAGGTCTAATCAGTACAGGGGAGAGGAGAGGAATGCTGGACAAGACAAAGCCCTGACTTGCAGGGGAAGGCCACATAAGAACTCGGAGATCAAGTCTGGGGACCCAGTTCCTGAGAAAGCAAGGGAACACAGGCACCCGGCATGGAGGGGCCCAGGCTCACATTGCTGAGGATGTTCCGGTGCAGCGTGGAGCCGTGCACCCCGGAGCTCTCTGTGTTCCACAGGCGGATAGTGTTGTCGGAGGAACAGGTGATAAAGGAACTGGGGGGCAGGCAGGCCTGGTTACTGTCCTTCACTTCGGGGTAGACCTGAAGGGGCAGAGGATACAAAGTCAGAGCTCCAGGTAGGCAGCAGGTGCTTGCCAGCCCACGGAGACAAGGGAATGAGACTAAGGAGCTGTTGTTGGCCAAGGCTTAGCCCAGAGTCTGTCACATGGAAAGCAAACTGCAACTATTAGATATTCTTCAAATCGCTGGGGGAAAGCACATTCACCAAAGACAAGGTACTCTTCTATGCTTACTATGAACTATTCCACTCACAGTTTTTCACTTAGTTCTTAAAACAATTAGATGAATTAGTACATCATTTTACCACTGAGAAAACAAAACTCAGGTAAGTTCAGTAACTCGTTCAAGATCATCCAGCCCAGGACAAGGCAGAGCTAAGGATGGACAGGGGCCCATTGGAAGAAGCCTGAGACGTTTAAGCACAAAAATTCAGGATCGGTCCGTAGGACCCATCTGAGGGTACATGGATACACAGCGCTGCTGCTGAAGAAAGGAGGAGAGAGCAGGAACACAGTGTTCTACTTGGGGATCCTCACTCTCCATCCCCACAATGTGTCTGAGCCAGGCCACCTACCTCCACACTCCAGACGCAGGAGGAATGATACAGAGCCGAATACACCTTGCCCACTTTCTTGGGGTCCCTCACATCCCAAACGTAAATGCTGTGGTCATTGTACACACAGGACAGCCACTGGTTAGTAGGATCGAAGGTCAAGGCGATGGTGTCTGGATATCTGGCATTGGCCGCTCCAGAGAAGAGGCGACTGTTGGGGAAGAAGACGGTGCAAAGCGGTGAGTGAGGAGCTGTGGAAATGATGGAATGAAAACAGAAGGCAAGCCACAAAGGAAGGAGCAGAGCACAGGAGCCCTCTCCAGACCCACAGGTTTGAAAGCAGCTGCTTGAGAGGAAAGCACTGCTTTGACAGCTCTCAGCTGGGAGCCGCCCAGCTGCCGGACCAGCTCTCCTTGTCAGGATGCGCTCTCCTGACAAGCATGGACCAGGGCTCAGAACACCAACGGCAGACGAGCCAACTGCTGCCACGATGGAATGAAACAAAAGCAAGCCACTCTGCAGTGGTTCCAAGACAGATAAAAACAAGATTACTGTCCCAGCCACAGAGAAGACTGATCATCACCCTTTTCCAACTTTCAGGCCTGACTGCTATTCCTTTACCTATCAATTACAGCTTTAGCTCCACACGTTTCCTTCTACCTTTCAGATAAAAGTTATAAAATGTCCAATTGTAGAATTGCCCCCCCACTTCCTCACAGCATCCAACCAAAGCAAAACTTCAGTCCCTAGAAGCAGTCCTAAAATCACTGAATGCAAACCCAGATCTGACACTGCTGCTGCTAAGTCGCGTCCGACTCTGCGACCCAGGCTCCCCTGTCCCTGGGATTCTCTAGGCAAGAACACTGGAGTGGGTTGCCATTTCCTTCTCCAATGCATGAAAGTGAAAAGTGAAAGTGAAGTCGCTCAGTTGTGTCCAACTCTTAGCGACCCCATGGACTGCAGCCTACCAGGCTCCCCCATCCCTGGGATTTTCCAGGCAAGAGTGCTGGAGTGGGTCGCCATTGCCTTCTCCGAATCTGACACTAAGCCCCCCCAACGCCTGCATACAGGGATACTCCATGGTCCCCCAAGGTGTTCCATGTACCCTTAAAGCCAAATCTGTGTTTCTGCAGAGACGTTCATGTAATCTTTGGGGTGCTGATATCTTCACCTTGAAGCAGAGGCAAGGAAGGCTGGGTGCAGAGTCAAGCTCTGAAATGGAGGCAGGGGTCCCGCACAGCTCACCTGGCCTCCGTGACACTGGCGATGTCTGTCCCCAGGGCATGGGGCCGGGGCAGGGTGCTGAGGAAGTGCAGGTTGGAGGGGTTGAAGAGGCGCACGGTGCCATCAGCGCAGCCACAGAAGATGTAGTCCTGGCTCACGGAGATGCAGTGGGCCACGGTGGTCTGTAGACAGAGGGGCTTGGCTCAGCATGGGCCACCTCCTCAACCCCTCCTCAACAGTCACCTGCCTAGAGGAGACACCCACCAAGGCAGGGGCGAGGAGAAAGCAGCCCAGCTGCACTGGCCTGAGCCCCTCAGCCGTTACCTAGAGACACCCGCCCTCCAGCAGCAGGTGGCCAGAGGGCCCACAGCCATGTGTGGACCAGGGATGGGAGCCCAGGAGCCTTGGAAGGCACCAGAGGTTTTGGCCAAGAGACAAAACAGGACAAGCCCAGCAAAGAGAAAGGAACAGCATGAGAAAGAGGGGAAGAATCTAGCACCACTTACTGTGAAGCTGTCTGTGTTCTGAGAAGAGGAAAGCAGGGGCAAGAAAGACAGGAAGAGAGAGCAGAAAGGAGGCAGTTACACCCATCTGCGTGGGCTGGAACCCACCAAGCCCGGGCTTCAAGCTTCCTCCTCCTGGGGGCCCCTCCCGCCTGCAGGCCCCACCCCTGGGGCAGAGCCATGGGCACCAGCTCTGCCCTGGGCAGAGACCTGGGCAGCCCCCAGCCAGCTGGACAGAGGTACTTACTCTCAGCTCCACCCACTTGTCCAGAAGCCTCCGGTCACTGAACTCGCACAGCAGCCCTGAGGACGTGATGCAGAAGGTGCTGTCTGCCTTCTTCCCTCTGCCACAGGCCACGTCAGTGAACAGGTTGTTCCGCAGCTCGCCCAGCAGCCCCGAGCGGCCCAGCAGGGGCACGGTGGCATTAACCTGTGGAGACACACTGTTGCTGCCCACGCATGGCATTAACCTGTGGAGACACACTGCTGCTGCCCACCCATCCACCCTTCAGCTGCCCCAGAGACTAGGCCTGGGGAGAGGGAGCCAAGAGACACAGCAAGCCCCTCCACCCCTGCCCTCTGAGACTATCCCTAAGCGCAGGTAGCATCTGATTCATCCAGAACTTCTGGGTGGCTGGTGAGCGAACAGAGAGGGGGCCCAAAGGAGCAGTGTCTCCTGGGGTGGGTGAGCAGACCCTGGCCCTGGAGGCTATTTCCAGCCTCAGCACCTCACCTTTGAAGTCTTGCTGTCATCAAGGTACCAGAATTTTATATGCCGGTTACCGGCAGTGACAAAGTAGCTGCAATCTTCAGAGAAGGACACCGCGGTGACCCGACTGGACACCTTATTGGAGGCCACCACGATGTTTTTCTGGAGAGAAAGTCAAAGGAAGAATCAAAGTTCTGCCTCTTGGAGTGAAGAATACAGAGGCTCAGAAGATGGAGGAGGATAAATAGGATTTGCACTTTAAAATATTTCTTTCCAGGATTTGGACTTCCTCGGTGGCTCAGGTGGTTAAGAATCTGCCTGCCATGCAGAAGACCCAGATTCGTCCCTGAGTCAGAAAGTTCCCCTGGAGAATGGAATGGCAACCCACTCCAGCATTCTTGCCTGGAGAATTCCATGGACAGAGGAGCCGGGCAGGCTACAGTCCATAGGGTCACAAAAAGTCGGATACGACTGAGCAACTAACACTTTCTTTCACTTTCCAGGATTTACTGGTCAGAAAAAGAGGGGAAGAAGGAGAATCCTTTTCCAGAGGAGCTGAAGACATTCATTTCCTCCGGAGGTCCTCGGAGGCACAAAGTTAGCCTCTTTCTACCAACACACCTGGCTACACAGTTCCTCTTTTCTGCTTCAGGTCATTTTCTAGAATGTAACTGAGCAGCAGAGTAGAATGATGGGACTCAGGTCAATAGCTTCCTGACTCCTCAACTGGGCCTTGGACCCCCCGAGGGTGCCAGGCCAGCCCAGCGGGGGCCACTCACCTTCCAGGCCCAGACATTGACGATCATGTCATGCTGGTAGCCCACAGAGACGATGTACTTGGCGCTCGGGGAGAAGGCCACACAAGCCACACCATACTTGTGCTCCTGCAGCTCAGCCACCTGGCTGTGCTCTGCCACATCCCACACGCGCACGGCAGGCATGTGCCCACTCTGCAGGGAGGCAGGAACAGGCAGTGAGGGCCAGAGGCACAGCCTCCCTAGCCTTTCAGGGATGGGGCCCTACCTCTCCAATGACTGGGGACAGTCTCTCTAAGGATCCCCTGGCCAAGGGCAGAGTGCTACACAGGTGAAGGTATAGAGGAAACATGATAAATATCTCAGGAGTACAACCATTATCAGAAAATGCTCCCAGACTCAGTTCAGTATCCCCAGGTAAGGGTCTGCACCTCTGTATTTGTTCCAAGTTCCTAGAGTGATTCTGATGGGCAGTCAGGGTTGAGGACCACTACCACTCACGCCTATTTCTCCCCTACTACCTCCCTCTAAGAGACTGAGAGGGACAAGTGTTCCGCATGTGCCCAGCAGGGGCCCCCCTGGCATAAGGAATATCTTAAGGCAGAGGTTTTCACAGTGCACTTTCTAAACCAGCAGAATCAGTGAGCTCTGAGAACTTGTTAGAAATGCAAAATCTGGGGTCCCTTCCCAAGCCCACAGAACCAGAAACTCCAGGAGCAGATCCAGCAATGTGCGCTTTAACAAGCGCTCAGCTGACTCTGATGCCCACTAAGGCCTCAAAAACCACTGTTTCAAGGTGCACCCAAAACTGGGATTTGACACTGGTTCCGGAAGCCAGAGCGGCAGCAGCCCTAGCCATGCCCAGGACTGAGGCTCTCTGCTGCGGCCAGGCCACCTGCCCTCTTCAGAGCTCTGCAGCCCCCTTCCTCACTCACCTCTCCAGTGACCAAGTACTTGCCATCAGGGGAGAAGGCAAGGGCAGTGATGGTTTTCCTGCAAGAAATGAGGTGGGCTCAACGGGGCACTGGCAGCCCGGTCTAAGCCTGGCTCCCACACAGTCCCCTCAAGAGCCAAGACCAGCAGACAACCAGCGGTACAGGTGGCATTTCCCTGGCTGGCCGAGGCCCAGCCACGTCCCCATCCCCAGCGCCACAGAGAACCCAGACTGCGCCTCTCACAGCTCCCAGGAGATGCTCCCCAAGGGCCCAGACCCATTTACCTGGAACTGTTGAGGATGTGGTGCTGTTTGTGTTTCCGGGGATTGAACAGCACGACCACACACCTGGGAAGATGAGGAAGGCAACCCGACTTCAGCACCAAACCACGGCGCCCCCAGGAGCTCCAGTCCCCCAGGCCAGGGAGCTGGGGCGACCGGCTCAGAGGGGCATCACTAGCCACAGAGGGCAACTGACTGCTTTCTCCTGGAAACTTGTTCTTCCTGCTTCCTTTCCCACCCACAAGGACCCACTTCCCAGCCTCATGAGGTGGAAGGGCTCCTGCAAGATGGCTTACCACGTGCCCCAGCACCAGCGCCATCTCTGCCACAGGGCAGCAGGGACCCAGGCCCTCCCAGAGCCTCGCCAGCCCAGGAACGGGGGTGGAAGGAGAGAACCCATGCAATTTGGGCAAAGCAGGCTGCAGATGCACACACAGCCAGTGTGGCTTGGAGTCACATGTGTGTCAAGGATCTGTGCTCCAACGAGTGAGGCCTCTCACATGTGTGTCCACGTGTATACTTGGCAAGAGCCAACTCCACCCCTGCCCCGGCACATACACCCCCTCTATGCATCAGGTGATGGAGCTGGTGGGAGGCAGGGACCAGAACTGCCAGGAGGGTTGATAAGACTAGAAGGAGGGGCAGAAACAGCCTGGGAGGGCCTGGGAAGCCCACTCCTGAGGATGCCTGGCCCCAGGGAGCCTGAGAAGGACCCTCCAGACTGCCAGAAGACAAAGGAAGAAGGCTGGGAGCACCCTCTCCAACCACTGGGTGAGGCTGGATGGGACTGGGCTCTGACTGACTTTCTAGGTAGCAGGAGTTGGGAGCAAGAAGCAGAAAGCCATAGCCAGCAGTGTACTCCCCTAGGCTCCCAGCTGTCGGCAGGCTGGGCCTCACTGCCCTTCTGCTCATGGCCGCATCAGAACTGTGACTAGCTGACGGAGCAGGTGTGGAGCCTGCTGCCCCAGGTGAGGGTAGGGGAGAGAAGGTTCAGACACAGCCTTGATCAGTGGGAAAGCACGGCAGCCCCCATACCTAAAACCCACCACTTGCTAGGAACTCAAAACCAAAGTGAGTACAAGTTGCTAGTGACAGCTCAGCACCTCAGGGTCAATAAACGACTTTACTATACAAATTCCACAGGTAATTTCTGGGGACACTGGGATCTCTGAAGGACACCTGCTCTGCCCAGAACTGCCAGGCTGACTGACAGCCTTGGAATTCCTGGGTCACAACATCTTTTCCTCTAACTCCTGTCCCCAAATCCCTTCTCAATGCTCTTTCTTCTCCCTCCATCTCCTAATCTTTGCTTCTTTTTCCTCATTACTTTCTCCTTCTCTCTTTATACCAGGTTTCAGTCTTCCACTTCCCTTCTAGAATACTATGTCAAGAGGGTTTTTTTTTTAATGTAACCAAAATCATGTCCAGCTTCTGTTAGGGGCAATCCAGGATGCAGGGGGTCTAATTCCTCCCAAACAGGTAAGATTCATAGAACCTTAGAGCCAGAAGGAAGGATGGAAGGAATTAAATGCACTGTGCTGGGTATCTTTAAAGATCATCTGGTCC
Organism: Madoqua kirkii; assembly: GCA_006408675.1. Classification (NCBI taxonomy): domain Eukaryota; kingdom Metazoa; phylum Chordata; class Mammalia; order Artiodactyla; family Bovidae; genus Madoqua; species Madoqua kirkii. Next base: position 10,504 of record SJYC01101686.1, read on the forward strand.
AGCTCTCCAAGTTTTGAAGTGAGGGGACTCGGCTCCGACAGAGAGCGGGTCTTGCAGTGTCCTGTGCTCTCCACATCAAACACGGTGTCTGTTTGATCTGACTGTCAGCCCTGCTGAGCATCCCTGGGGAGCTTCTAAGACTCGAGCCCTTAAATAAGGGCTATGTGAAGGCCCTGGGTGGGGTGGCCCCTGCCCCACTCCACCCTCACCCTTTCTCTGGCTGTGCTCCTCCCACTCCACGCCTCTGCTAGAGCCCCTTCCTTGTCTAGAGCATTCTCCCCTCCTTTTCCCAACTGGTTAACACTTAACTTCTTTCACATCCAGGTCAGATGGCCTCAGTATATGCTCTCACAACACAGTTGTACTAGTCTTTTGTGACATTTATCACAACTGCAATTTAACATTTTTTTTTTTACATTTTAAAATGTGTTTTATTAAAGTACCATTGATTTACACTGTTGTGTGCTGGACAGCACAGTGATTCAGTTTTATGTATGTATACACAGTCTTCTTCACATTCTCTCCCATTTCAGTTTATCTCGGGATGTCGAGTCCAGCTGCCTGCGCCTACAGTAGGGCACTGATTACAGACTCCTCCACCACTAGCCCGAGTCTTTCACGAGCGTGGGAACTGTGCCTGGGTTTGCTCGCTGCTGTCTCCTGTGCCTAGCAGAGTCTGTTAGGCTTAGTTGTTCAAAACCATTTACTGAATGGATGAATGCTCCCCTGGCTTGGTCAGCTGGGGTACCCATAGGCCAGACTTTCCTCCCTAGCATGCCCACCTGTCTCCTATGGGAGGAGACACCGAAGATCTCTAGATCCTCAGAGCAGGGAGGGGCAATGCAGACAGGATAGGCTCTGGAGTCAGACACCAGGGTTGGAGTCCTCATTCTGTTATAAATAGCTTTGTGCCCCTGGGTAAGTCACAAGCTATTTCATTATCTGTTTAAAAGAAGCCTCTAAGATCAAGCTGTCAGGACTTCTGTATAGGATCAAATAATTTTCTGGACAAAAAGAGGGACCAAACAAATGGCAGATCTTATTATTCCTCCTCCTGGAGCGCAGACAAGAAGCCAACAGAGACTCCAGGCAGTGGAGAATGAGGTGCCCAGGGGCTGTGTGTCAGGTATATCCTTCAGAAAACCAGGGGTTAAGTCCTGTTAGGATCTGAGTAATGGTAAAAACTTTAAAGGAAGCTTTATTTATTTCTGGGAAGGCAGCCAAGGGAAGAGAACTGGGTTAAGCTTGGGGAAAGAAAGTATCTACATCTTCATCCATTTAGGAGACGATAACCTTGGAAAGTAGCAAGGAAGGGACGATAACCTTGGAAAGTAGCAAGGAAGGGACGATAACCTTGGAAAGTAGCAAGGAAGGGACGGGGTCGGGGGGATGCTGAGGGAGACACTCCCCAGGTGCTAGAACAGCAGCACAGAAAGAGAAGGGGGGTGAAACCACGTGGCTAAGCTAGCAAGCACCATGCGAGGGCTGCAGTGAAGTCTCAGCACGATGGCTGTCCCCCTCCTTCAGCATCTGGTCTGCTCTTCAGACCATGGGCCCAATAATGAGAGTCACCATTCATCTAGCAGGTTCTGTGTAGCGGGCACTCTGCTAAGCACCTGAGAGAGCTGGTCTTAGCTATCCTCACAACAAGTTTTGTGGCTGGTACAATTATCCCCACTTCAAGGTGGAGAAATGAGTCCAGAGGCCTTTTCAAGGCATTTCAGCGAAAGCAAAACAGAGTCAGGATTTCAGGAGCTGTGCTCTAAGGAAAGCAGAGTGGAGTAAGTGAGAGAAAAAAGAGAAAACTGCAACTGAAGAGGAGAGACAAGCACAGAAAGCACATCGACCTAATCCACAGGGTGCCAGGGCAGAAGCTTTTGAGAAGAGGGAGAGGAGACTGGGGTGCTTGGAGGGAAAAGGGATTCTGGCTACAGAATTCTGGGAAATCAAATGGGCACATGAAAATTATAGCAGGTATAGTTAAAAGTTTATAGGTCTACATATTTAGATTTTAATATTTTATTCAACATATGAAAAATTATACCCCCAACCCCCGCCCCAGGCCTAACACCATCAGCAAAACCCAGCAAGTTTTCAGGAAAGCTGACATTTCCTAAGGCTAAGGAGGGCTCCATAGGCTTGTCCTCTCTGGTGATGGCTTCCAGTCTGAATGGTTCTGGGTTACCTAGCTTTCAGATCAGCTCCAGATAAATCACGGCAGAGGGCTTCGGCCGAGAGCAGATCTGACCGGAATTGGATCAATACAGATTCTGACACATTCCACATTCAGAAAAAGCAGCTGATGCAGGCGCCTTCAAACCCAAAGCAGCATGGTGACCTTCAAGGGCAGTGCATTAGATGGCTTAACACACGCTTCAGCCCTGCTGGACCATAGCATCTTTTGTTTCCTTCTGCCCCAGGTTTGACTCCACGGTGGTGGGAAGTGGGAGAGCAGCGTGTGTGCATAAACAGACAATGGACAGAGGATGACAAGCTATGAGGCAACCTTTCCCTTCTCTGACACCTCCCAACCTCCCAGCATAGCCGGGAAAACTCTCTGAGTGGCATGGGAGAGTTAAGCCAAGGAGGGAAACACACAGAGACTGGCCCTTAAGCTGAAATTTTTACTTCTAATTATTCAAATTTGGGAACCTTCCAACAAAGAGAAAGAGCAGGAAAGAGACCAGCCCACAGCCACAGCTCCACTTGTGAAGACAATAATGCCAATGGTGGCGGGAAGGCACGACTTGGCAAAGACCTCCAAGTTTCCCTGTGCCCACCTTGCTGAGGTCCCCCAACAGAAGAGACCTCAAAAACACTGATGTGAGAGCCTCCTCAGTCTTCTCTGACCTTTGAACAAGTTTCCCAGTCTGCTAGGACTGAGGTGGGCAGGGTGCCATTTGCACCAACCTTTGGCCTTTGGCCTCCACATCCCTTGACCCTAGCCAGCACAGCAGGCAGCCATTGGCATGTGCCCGAGCAGCAGTGCTGGCTGCTGTCCTCCATCTGACAGGGCTGGGCTGGCCCAACCAGCCGGGTCCCGTGGTTCAGAACCCCAGGGTGCAGGTGCAGGGTGACTGCTCCCTCTCAGGGAGGCGGCGAGGCCTCAGTCCCTCTGGGCCTCAGGCCAGGAGTCATGTGGTAGAGCACCCCGTACCAGGTGCTGGGCCTGCTGCCCAGGGACTCCTCTGAGCCAGGAAGGGTCAAGCCCTCGACTGGCCCCCTCCCCAGACAAGTCCAGGCCTGCTGCCGTCACCAGGAGCCCAGCATTCCCACAGGATCTGCCTCCTACAATTCTCCATCCTCCAGAACCCTGGGATGAGCAAGGAATGCAGAAGAGGCACACGCAGGGAGAACACAGAAGGTCTGAGTGTGACCCTGCACCTAAAATTTCCTCTTTAAGACCAAGTAAAATCAGAAGGTGACTCACAGAGGCACACCAAAGGTCCTCAAGCCTTGCTCACACATCACCCTATGTGCCTTTTGAACACTATAACTCCAAAACCCGACATTCCCTATTCCCTCTCACTGCCTATTGCTTATACTATTCCAAAGCACACATCAGCTTGTAATATTCCGTATAATTTTCTTTTGGGGAGGCAATAGGATCTGTCTTCATCACTAGACTGCCAGCTCTCTGACAGTAATCCTGTTTACTTTGTTTACTGTTAAATCCCAAAGGCCTAGAAAATTGACACTCCATAAATATTTGTGAATACATCTTTAGGTCATTAGCTACCAGGTCTCAAAGCCCTAACTCCCAAAGAACCTCCTGAGTAGAGGCCCAGGGGCAGGTCCACAGTTCTCCCTGACCTTAGGCTTCTAGGACTCACTGATGCTGGAAGGCAGTGTGACGATGGAAAGAATAGGAAAACTGGGGTCAGGCAGATCTGTCTGCTAACATACTGTGTGATCTTGGGCATATTTCTTCACTTCTCTGAACCTGTTTCCTCATCTATAAGACAAGAAAAATAATATCTATGTCCCAGGATTGTTGTGAAAACTGAAGAAAAGAATATGCAAAATAACCAGCAGGGCGCTCCTAGCCATCTTAACAGGTTCCCCACACCAATAACAAGGAAATGGCTATCCAGGGGTCAGCAGCGGCAACAGGAACCCCAACTACAGTCTCTCATCCAGGGCCTGCAGAGTACTAGTGCCTCATCAGGGTCCTCCTCCAGGTGTGGAATTACAAACTGTCCCTCCAGATTCACTCCCAAAGGGGAAATCTTATGGCTTTAATTATTCTGAGAGATGAAGAGTCTAGGATGTTGCCTAGGGCATCCTTGATTGTAGTCCTCTTTAGATACCTGGCATCCTTCCAAATAAGCAGCCTTCTTAGGCCAGATCATGAGATCCATTGGTCTCTGTTTCCGAGATGCTCTATGAGACCCACCCCCATCCACTCAAAGGAATGGGAAAAGAAAACTGGCGATAATAACCCAGTACATGTCTCTCTGCCCAGGGGAATCTGAACATATTCCCTTCCAGGACAAGAAGTGGATCTCACAGGACTCATGAGTCAGGTCCAAAAGGCAGGGTCTGAGCCCCTTCCTCTCACTCGCCAGGCTGTAGCCACCGTGGCTGCTGTTTACCTACTCAAACAAATGGCAGCTGAGCTGAAGGAGCACGCTGCTACCTCCTTCCTCTCTGTGGTAAACACTGGGTGTGCGGCGGTCCCAATGCGTCCTTTCTTGGGACCTTTGTAGTTGATGTCTCCACCTGAAAGCGCAGATCTTCACACAGGGATTCCTCTTTGTCACCCAGACAACAGCACAAAGGCCAGCTCCCACTGAGCCCTGACCAGTCAGTCTTCAAGTAGCCCCACTCCAGGGTATCACTTACTCTCCTTTCCGTCACTCCTTCAGAACACTGACCACTCTCTGATATTATCGTGCTCATTTCTTTGTTTACATGCTTACTGTCTGCTTACCACGCCCCCCCACAACCTTAAACCCAGAAGAAGCGGTGACACTGTCCGTCTTATTCTCCGCTGTATACCCTGCGGCTGAAGAGTATACAGATTAGGTTTTTAGCAAGTATCTGCCACAGACGAGTGACTGGATGAACGAGGTCTTCTGGAAGATCTACAGGGCCCTGTTTCTGGAGTGAGATCTGTCGGGAAGCCAGGAGAAAAGGCACAGAGGGGACGGGTGTCTATGGGTGGCCTCGCGCATGACTCACAGCCATCAGGGCACCGAGTCCAGGCGTCCTCTTTCCTTAGCTCCACCCAGTCTGTCCATCACACCACACACTCCCTGGCGACCGCCGCGCACCCAGTGTTTACCACAGAGAGAAAGAAGGCAGCAGCGTGCTCCTTCAGCTCAGCTGCCACTAGAACACAGGCCAGGAGGAGATTCTGTGGCTTCACATGCAGTCCAAAGCCCTGGAGCTGGGTCTTTCAGCGTCGATTCCAACAGGCACTGAGTAAACGGAGGGCCTCCTCAGGAGAGCAGGCTTTCCCCTCCTGCTCCTGACTTAAACCACAAGAGGTCCTTTCCTGGCTGCCGGATAGGGCCCCTCGCTGTTCCAGGACACCTCCCATCCAGCAGCAGGTCTGTTCAGAGGCTCTGCACTCAGGCCAGGTCCTGCACTCTGGCATTAGGGGTCAAGAGAAATCTATTCTCCAAACTGACTGACTCCGCAGCAGCAACAGGGACTGGTGCTGGGCTCTAAAGGTCCTGAAACCCTCTACCAGGGCAGCCAGGAAAGAGTCCAAGTCAATTATGGGTTTTCAACTAAACTGAGGGCCTCAAAGCTATCCGTGGGCCAGCTCAGCCTCCTAGAGCAAGGGGCCTAAAATGCGACAGGTGAGGGTTGGGTTTCCTGTGGGGAAAACAGCAAAGGGAAAGCTCTGGAGAAGACGCAAGCCACTAAAACTGAAGGGTTCCCACCCAGAGACTTCAACCTACCTTTGCCTCGCACACATCTCTCTCCACCCCACCCTCCCTGAGCTGTTTCATTTCCTTTCAGAAAAACTTTGTTTTGGTTTGATATTTGCCTCTAGGCCTCTGGGAGAATTTTTGGAGCTTTGTTTCTCTTCTTGTTTCCAGGATACCTGAACTGCTCCTAGAGCAACAAGCGCAGTAGGAACTAGAGAGTGGGGACGGGGGTGGGGTGAGGATCACCAGGGAAGAAGAGAAGGAAGATGGAGGTGAGGGAAAGAGCCTGCTGGGCTCACACAGGCTTTGGCGGCCCCCCAGATACCGCTGAGACACAAGGGGAGCTCTAGCACAGAGCAAAACCAAACACCCAGAAAAAAGCCATTTGCAAAGGGAGAACTCAAAGTTCTAGGAAGTCAAATGGTCCGGAAGTGGATCAGGGCACTGCCCAGGGCTGGCCCAAGCCAAACACACGCAGGAAACCCATTGGAGGTGACAGCCAGGAAGCTTCCATACACCACCTGGAGGGATGACTCCCAGGCACACGCACCAGGCTGGGGCCTGCCCGTAAACTGAAGCACACACCCTTAAAGGCATCTGGGGTCCGAGTAGGTACGCAAGAGCGGGAGCAGGGCTCCACGCTCCCCAGGGCAGGGGCACAGGGCTCAGCATGCCCAGAGCAGCAGCCTCAGCCTTCCCAGTCTGTCCCGCATCCAGCCCCCGTACTACCTCCAACAAGAAGGAACCTGGTTTTCCCAGGCCGAGGCAGGCATGAGTGGAATTCCCCAGAGGCAGACTGCACAGGGTATCTAGCAACAGAGATCATTCATCACCTTGCTTCTGGAAGCAGGAGGAGGCCAGCTCAGCCCCTGAAGGGTAAAGTCAGCTCAGCTCCCAGTCCCCCAGCACAGATGCCAAATGCCAAATGGCCATGCAGAAGAGACAGACCCCAGAACCCAGGGGCTGAAGGCTCCCTGGAATAAACTGAGCTGCCCATAAATTGGGCTCTTCTCATTCAAAGAGTGGGTAAGCAGCTTAGGGGAAAGGCAGCTTTAAAAAATAAACGGCAAGTCTGGTCTCCCCCCTGCCTCGAGCCGTTGTAAAAGAGCTTTGCAGTCAGACGACTTGGGTTGGAATCCCAATACAGATACATACTAGCTGTGTGACCTGGAACAAACCGCTTTCTCTCTTTGAATCTTAGCTTCCTTCCTCTAAAACAGGTGATGAAAACAGTTTCAAGCTCCAGCATTGCTCAGAATATTAAATAAAATAATTCCTGTGATGTGCTTAACAAAGTTCCTGACACAGAAAAAGTTCTTGATAAAGGTAGGGATGATAAAACTTAATTTAAAAAAATGAAATCGTATGGCTGATATAAAAACTCCAGGTGTTGCTGTGGAAATCATACTGGGCATCTTGGCATTCCCAAGTTGACGGAAGGAGGAGAGAAGTGGCCATCCTATTTTCATGTTCCAGCAGCAAGGATCAGAGGGAGACAGAGTAAACCAGCGGCAGGAGGGGCCCCAAGGCTCCACAAGAAACACTTCTGCAGAAGCTGCAAGCACCTATGGTTGGGGTTTTCTCATGAACAGGAGCAGAGGAGGAGTGAAGAGGCAGCACGGAAAAGAACACCGGCTCTGGAACCTCAGATTTCTGCCAGGGCACTGACATCTTTCAATGTGACCAGAGCAGCCAAGTGATCAGAGAAGCTTTATCCATAACAGCCAAAAAGTGGAAACAGCCTGAATGCCCATCAACAGATTAATGGAGAAAATACGGTTTACCTGTCTATCTATCTGTGTGTGTGTGTGCTAAGTCACCTCAGTCACGTCTGACTCTTTGGACCCTTCGCGTACACGCACACATACGCACTGGAATATTAGCCATGAAAAAGAATAAAATCCATAAAGTCCATGTATGTTTGCAGCAACACAGATGGACCTATTCTCATACTAAGTAAAGTCAATAAGAGGATGACAAACATCCTATGATAGAACCTACATGTGGAATCTAAACAGACGGCACAAACGAACTTATTTACAAAACAGAAAGACTCACAGGCTTCAAAAGCAAACTCACAGTTACCAAAGGGGAAAGGTGGGAGCTGGGGAGGGATAAATCAGGAGGTTGGGATTAACATATACATGCTACGATATACAAAATAAGTAATCAATAATACTGTAGAGCACAGGGAACTCAGTACTATGTAATAACTTATATGCGAAAAGGATCTGAAAAAGGATATATGTATATGCATAGCTAAATACGTTGCTGTACACTTGAAACTAACACAACACTGTAAATCAACTCTATTCCAATATAAAACAAAAATTTTTTAAATAATAAAAACAAAAATGACTAAAAGGTAGATATTAAAGACACTGAAAATAGTTGGGAGCTGTGTGAAATACAAAGCGTAAATCTGTATGTGTGGGTGGGTGTAGGGGGCCAAAGAGCAGGACAGGATGGCAACAAAGACAACAATCAACATGGAGCCTTTATGTGGCCCCGCATCTCATTTATAAAAACGGCCAAAACATTAACCTGGATGTATCGCCCAGAAGACACCAGAAAACCCTGCCTGCTCCAACTGATTTAGCATAGCTACAAGCTCCCATGCAGTAAGACCACTGCCAAGACACTCACCCAGCTGGGTACGCAACTAAACCGGATCGGGGGTCACAGGCAAGTCCTCTGCCTCCAGACACTGTAATTCCAAGCACCTTCTCCAAGGTCACCTGTGAGAACAAGACAGAGAAGTGTTATGTTATGGACAGAGGGGGTTGGGAAGGAGGTATTCTCCCACGCTGACTGATTCCCTGGTGACCCTGTCTTCTGGGGAATGGGGCTTGTCCAGGTTCTGATTTGGCACAGGCCCCCTGATCACACGCAAAAAAAAGCCAGTGTACATCACCAGCTTTTAACAGTGATCAAACTGCTGGATCCAAAGAAAAGAAAATGAAGTGGTTAAAACTCAGGTCATGGTCACAGAGGAACAAGCACTCCCTCAATCCAGGAAAACTCCATTTATAAGGTAAAGCCCTGGGTCCGCAGACTGGCCTCTTGGGTCTGTGAGACTCAGGGGATGTCACTGATTGTGCCTTGGCAGGCACGAAAAAAAAGGCCACTCTCATCTCCCAGAGCCGGGAGAATGTTAGGTATCAATTAGGTGATTCATAATACCCCTGATCTATGCATTCCATCACACTCTTCCCCTCCATCAGATGGCAGCCAGTTCGTACAGACTATAAGCCTAGGAAGCAGAGACATGGTTTACTGCTGTGTTTGCAAAGCACAGATGCTCAGAGCACTCTAATTATTATTATTAAGCCACAACTCTCACAGAGATGAAAGGGAAACATACGCAAAGTACTCAGAGATTCTGAGAGAACATGGCCACAGGAGACACTCACCATCACTCTCATCATCACTGCTGCTACCCAACACCGTCTGCAGGCCCTGGGACACGTACTGGACTAACCTCAGATTAGTTCACTGAGCTTTCTCCTAGATGAGCCCATGCAAGATTCAGACTGCCACGTAACTCATCACTCCCTCACCCCCTGCTACAGAATGCCTCGCCTGTCGCTCCAGGCCAGTCTCCTCAGCGCTACCTGGGGCCTCTGCACTGGCCCTCCTCAGGGAGGCCCTCTTGTCCTCATTGGTTCAGATGGCAGGGCTTCAGAATGCAAAATGGCCAGGTAAACAGGCTAGAGTGTATTCCATTAAGAGTCTCTGGGGCCTTAATAGGGCCTCATGAACCAGAAACACTTCAGAAGTATTCACATCCGAGGCAGGGGGTCACAGGCTCCTAGTCCATGTCAGTTTCTAGAGCGGGAAAGCCCGTAGTCACTTTAGTATCTCTCCTCTTTCTTACTCTCCCAACTGGAGAATTCCAAGTGTTCCTAGAGGACCAGTTTAAATTCTTATATCCAAGGACCACTTTAGTTTGAATTATGTTGTAAAGAAATGCCTTGAGGTGGCCAAAGACCAAAATGAGTTTACTGGGATATTGTAATTAAAGCTATTCCCTCAGAAGGTCCCCAAGAGTCTTCTGTACTTCTTGAGGATGGAGACCAGGAATCTGAACACATGTCTACTCACTGACAGAGGCAGCTTAGTTCAAGGGCACCATGCCTACCCACAGCAACCTGGCAAGGGCCAAACTCGCAGCTACCCTGGGTCTTTCTGAGGCACTAAACCTAGTGGGGGATAAATTAACTTTCGCTTGCTCTAGACATTCTTGATACTTTGCTCTAACAAGCCTCTTTACACACTTTTTCTCAGCTTAACAATCCTCCCCCACCCCGGGCACCCAGGCAGCCTTTCTGAAAGGTCTGAGCACTGCACACAGACTGGAGAACACCAAACCACCCTGGGGAAGCCTGGGGGATGCTCAGTTCATGGCACCGCCCCCCATCCTGGCACTGTGCCTCTGGCTCTTCCTGAGGGAGGGGTGCTCAGGAACATTTCTGCTGCACCAACTGCCTACTGCAGAGAAAGAGGAGCCTGAGGCCAGCATTACCCACATAGATGAGAAAGGTCACCAAAGCAAGGGCTGAGCTAAAAACACCGCTCAACTCCTGTTCTCTCCAAGCTAATCTGATTTCAGGCAAATCCTTTGGATTCATATTTGCATCAATCCCTCCCTTATGCTTCAGCTTTGGTCCCAAAGAATTAGACCAGTCTGTTGGTTCTCAGCTTGCCTTCCCTCTGACAGGAATTTGGGTAGGTGTTTTGTGGGTAGATGATCCAGTTCCACAGAGAATTAATTCTGGAACTAGCCTGGAGTTTTCAGCAGCAATATAAAGCAAGAAGGAGATACGTGTTACTCAGACCTGAAAGACCAGTATTTATCAAGTGATTTTGACCACAACCCATGTTAAGAGATTGTTTACAGCTTGATCTAGGGTAAACATACATGCATGTGTGAGCTTGTTCATAAAACCGACAGTTTCACAGAACAATAGTTAACTCTTGTTGCATGTGATATACTCCAATCTGTATTATATTCCATTTCATTAAAAAGTAATTCTGGTCTTGGCCCACTTACCTGATTCTGTGACCCATAAGTGGACTGAAGTGGCAGTCTGGGGCCCTGCTAAGGGCCATCTCCCCACTGGGCCTGGGGCTCAGCTGTGGTCCCTGCCACCTTTGTGCTCCTCTGTCACTTTCCTCCTAGGATTCTCAGCAGGAAGGCAGACATCCGGGCTAGGAAACCCCACGGGCAGGAGTTCACCCAGGCTCAAAACTTGGACGATTTTAAAAGGATTTATGAGTTTTGGCTTCTCCTGGCTTTCTGAGTAGCTATCCAGGGGGAAAAAAAGGCAGTTCCTTTGGCTCTGTGGAGGGGGAGGAGCAGGGGAAAAACATTTAGGGGCATCAGCTGGTTTTTATTTTATGTTCTAACTCAAACCAGCTTCCTGTTTGCAGGGAGGTTTGGGGCTGAGCTCCACTTTCAAAGGATCTGAGAGTCCAGAGCTCTTGCAGGGCTTCCACTGTCTAGGCTTATCCTGCGAGGCTCCTGGGCAACAGACCTCAGGAACTGACTCTCCTCTCATAACCCTCTCCATACCCCTTCCTGGGACAGCTTCCATCTACCCTAGGAAATGGAGACAAGCCTGGACACCCCTTTGCAAACACACCCCAGGCTGAGAAGGCCCAAGTTCAAGCAGCAGGATGCGGTGGTGGCTCGCACTGGCTCAGGAGAGCGACTGTGAGCCCCTGCCCAGCTCCACACACAGTGAGAGCACACTGGCAGCCTGAAATCACCAGGACAGGAGCCCTGGCACCATGAAATCAGACAGTGCTACAAGCTGGGCCCACTCTGCCCCTAGAGAGTGTGTAAGCATTTACCAACGCAACACTAAGCCCAAGCAGCCTTCCTCTCTGCCCTGGACTGTGGCTTAACTCCCCTGTGTTCTTTCTGCTTCGGGCCTTGCTTCCTATAGTTTCTTCCTCAACATGGCAGGCCACAGTGGTTTTTAAGAAAGACGGGAGTTTGGGTCGTTATGCTGCTCAAATGCCTCCAACTGTTCCACATCCTTAAGCTTAAATCCAATGTCTTTACCTTGGTTTACAGAATCCTGAGTCACCTGGCCCCTGGCTACCTCTCTGACCTCATTTCCTTCACTTCCCCCTCCCTTATTCCACTCCAACCATCCTGGCTGCCTTAAGCGTCGCAAGGAGATTCTAGCTTCCAGTTCTCTGCATACACTATTTATTTCTTCCACTAAAATGCTCTTCCCTCAACTACTCACTCAGCTAATTCACTCAGGTCTTTGCTCAAAGGTCTCCTCAGAGAAGGCTTTCCAGACTGGCTTTACTGCTGTCCCTCTATACCCAACCTAGCCGCTTTACTTTCCTTCACTGTACTTAGGAGTCAGGTGGTGACCCGACAGGGAGTCTTTGTGCACATACTTACTGTCTGTCTCCTCTACCATAATAGGAGCTCCTTGAGGGCGTGGCCTAAGTTGCTACCCCTCACTGATGCATCCCTAGCACTTTAAACAGTGCCTGGCACAAAATGGGCACTTGATAAATACTCGATGAGTAAGTAAAGGCATGGCAGAGGCTCTGGCAACAGTGAAACAACAGAGATAGGAAGCACAAGAAAACTGGGGTTTTCAGCCAGCAGAGTTGCTCTCCACAAAGTATCTAAAACTGGGTGTGTAGGAGCTCCCTGGTTGCCCAGTGGTGAGGAGTCAGTGCTTTCACTGCCATGGCACAGGTTCAATCCCTGGTCAGAGAACTAAGATCCCTCAAGCTGCATGGCTAAAAAATAATAATAAAGGAAAACTGGCTGTGACAGAAAGACCATGTCTAGATGAGGACACGTACAAAGGTTAATGGTACAGGTGACATTTTGTTTCTTAAGTTGATGGTGGGCACACAACTGTTCATTATTTCACATGTATTTAGTGTATGTCTTAAATACCGCACAGGAGAAGTTTAAAAGACATAAAAGATATGGTCCAGGGTGTGGTGTGGGGCTCAGCACCTTATGAGCAACATCCTTCTAGAGTTTACATCCCTGACCTCTCCTTATCCTCAAGCCACTTCGTTGACACCCGCTGACCCAGCAATGTGAGGGGAAGGGCAACAGAGAACTGAAGAATCTGTTTTTGCTGGATTTAGGTTTCTCACTTCAGTGCTTGTCAGGCTGTGTTGTATTTGCAATGCTCCCGACACACTGCTTTCTTCTGGTGGAAGTTTTCAAGGACTACTGCACACATCCCTTCTCCTGACTGCTAAGCCACATCCCTTCTCCTGACTGCTAAGCCTGGCCGCAGGTGATGAGACAGCCCCCTCAGCCTGGGTCCCTGAGTGACTGATGAACAGAGTGCCCGTGCTGACCCACAGTGAACACAAGCAGAACAAGAAGTAAGCTATCTGTTAAGTCAGGCAGATGGTGAGGAGATCTGTTACCATGGTATGACCTAGCCCAGCAATTTTCACACGTTTTGGTTGGTCTCTTATGTGCTTTGGTTTCCTTATACTCTTAGAAATTATCAAGGAGCCAAAGAGCTTCTGTTTATATAGGTTATATATATCAATATTGGTTATATTAGAAATTACAATGGAAATACTTAAATTATTTAATTTGTTCAAAAGTAATTAAAAAACCATTACATGTTAACACTTCTATTAAAAGTAACTCTAGTTTCCAAAAAGAAAAATCAAAAACATTTAGTGAGAAGAGTGGCACTGTTTAGCATCTTTCCCGATCTCTCTAATGTGTAGCTCAATAGAAGACAACCAGATTCTCATATCTGCATCTGCATGCAATCTGCTATGATGTTATTCTAGGTGAAGATAAAGAAAATCTGGCTTTCTTTGTATATGTAATTGGAAAAGAGGAGACCACAGAGATGCTCTTAAAGGGTTTTGGGGACCCCAGGGGTTCTCTGACCACACCTTCGGAACCAATAACTAGCCCCCCCCCCGTATACTATAGCATCTCTTCATAAGGAAGCAAGCCTACCAGCATGAGAGTTCTGGCCTCAAGCATCATTTAGGGAAAATGAAGCAGGGATCAGGCCCTGTGAGAAAATAGCTGTCCTCAAAGTCAGGGATGGGGCCCCAACTTCTGACAGGAACTTCAGCTCCAAATCCTCATGGCCCAAATTTCAATGAATACAGCCCCACAGATACACCAGTCCAGGTAATTGATTCTGGCCCATGCAGCTGGCACCCTGATACATATATAGTTCTAGGAACATCAAGGGCAAATGAAAACTCAGAATTAAGAAGAGGGCACCCCCTCTGGACTCTGCAGTGCTCTCCTCCACATCTGAAACACATCCTAGAAGCAGAGAGAATACTGAAGTTGTGACCCAGCCACTCCTTGGGCAGGTGGAGAGTGTTGAGATGGAAGAAAGCCTACACCAGCCAGAAGAGGGTGTCATCTTTCCTCAGCAGCAAGGTTGCAGAAGGGCAGAATTACTACAGACACATTGCAAAGGAAGGCTTGAATGCCCACCCCTCCCAACATGCACTAGGCAGGGCAGTATTGCATCCTTCTAAGAGAAAAAAGGAAAGCAGAATCATTCCTCACTGTAATGAGATAAAGGGATAACTTCATAATTGCCTATTCCCAAGAGAGAAGGAAAGACTAAAGCCAACTGTTTAAGAGCTCTTTTGGCTCTCATTAAACTAGATGGAAAAAACAGGTGGCTCAGAGGCAATAGACAGGACTACTCATTCATTCTCCATAGGACAGTATTTTCCAGAATGCAGACTGTAGCCTATTAATGGGACCTGAAATTGATTTAATAGGTAATAAATAGCTAGAACAAAAAACAGACCTCATGGCATGTAGTGATGGTAAGTACTGATCATGAAACTTTATTTCAGGGGTATGTGTGTGTGCACTGGGTCACAATGTAAAGCACATTTCTTAATATGAGTTATTCCTTAAAATGTGAAAGTCACTGAGATGCTGTTAGAGTCCTAAAATGCAGAGTACAGACTCAACCCTGTATCCTCAAAATCCAACAGGGAAGATCAATGACATACTACAAAGCAAGCCAGCATGTGATAGGGTCATAAAGATATGAAGTGCTCCAAGAGGAGGAAGAAGGGTGGTTTCTGAACAGGATCAGGAAAGGGAAACAATGAGCCTTGCCGTGAGGATAGGATTTTGACAGATGGACATATAGAGAGAAGGAATTCTCAGTAGAAGAAGCTGCATGAATGAGTTTGGCAGAAGGAAACAGCAGCAACAGTGAAAGCAAGGACTTTCTGCAGGAGAGTTAGGTCAGAAAAGGTAGACTGTAACCAGATCAGGAAGGGCCCTGGCTACAAACTAAGTCAGGTCTTTTGGAGGCTCTGGGAAGCCCCAGGAGGGTTTCGAACGAACCAGGGACATAATCGAAGCTATATACATCGTTACCAAAGCACAGCTCAGGAAGGGAGCCGTATAGGAGACTATTACGATAGCTCAAGTGAAGAGTAAGGATCTAGACCAGCACAGAGATAGTGAGAGTAGAAAAGAAATAATGACAAAGGAGGAAGTGACAAAGCAAACAGAATTGGCAAGACTAGGCACTGTACAACTCTAGAAAAAAGACAGAAGACTCAAATTTTGAACTTCAGAGACTGGGGACAAGGTGGTGTTATGAAAAGAAATGGTACCATGATCAGAGAAAGCAGGTCTGGACAAAGTGGGAGGATGGGAACTGTAGATGTCGGTTTTAGATGTGTCAAATCTATGGCGCTTCAGGACTATTTAGTAGGAACTACAAAACATTCGGGGTTTCCCTGGTGGCTCAGATGGTAAAGAATCTGCCCGCAATGTGGGAAACCCAGGTTCGATCCCTGGATCAAGAAGATACCCTGGAGAAGGAAATGGCAACCCACTTCAGTATTCTTGCCTGGGAAATCCAACAGATAGAGAAGCCTGGTGGACTATATAGGTCACAGGGTTAGAAAGAGTCAGACACAATTGAGCGAATAACACTACTACACTACTATAAAACATTCAATTTAGCTTAGCAACATACATGTGGAATTGATGCTTGGGAGAGAGGTGAGGACTAGAAACAGATATCTGAAAATTATTCACATGGAGGTGAAAACCAGCACTGAAATGCAATGAGATGGGAGGAGACAGAGGGGAGAGAGACTGAGGCTGGTGGGCAGAAATGTGGAGAGTAGCTGTTTTTAGAGTATGGGACAATGAGATCCTGGCAGTTAGAAAAAGAGGAGAACCAGAAAGCTAGTGAAAGGGAGAGTTAGCAGAAGGAAGGGATAGTTAATGTAAGTGCTAAAAAGAATTGAAGGAAGCAAGAAATGGACTCCAAAGCCATCTGCAAAACTGGTGGCGCAGCACAGGGTCCCAAGCCGTCCCACCACCCCCACCCCGCCCCAAACAGCTGATCTCAGGAACTCTGCGGAAGCCCTTCTAAACTCTTCTGGTATCTCTCTCTCTAGTCCCTAGTCTGATCAGCCTACATGCTAGAAGAGAGGCACCAGCCAATGAAAGATCCAGTGTGTGGAGGCAAGGCAACAGCACTGCTAGGGAAGGGCTTCTATGGAGCCCATGGTGCATGTGACTCTCACCTGTCCTTGCACTCTCGGTGTGAGGGACTACGACAGGGAGACCATGGTGCTCCCTGAAGAAAGCAGCTGCTCCCCCAAGAGAAAACGAAGAGGCCACAGCTACAAAAGGCCAGGGTCATCTAGGACTCAGCTGACCTCAGAATGATAAAGAAACCCCCGCGACTGAAAGGATGCTGTTTTCCTTGCCATGTTTTGTTGCCATCAATTTCTTTCTTCCCCCTTCACCCTTTCTCTACTTCTCAATCTCACTCAATACAAGTTACAAATACCTAAGTTATAAGTCATTCCAGCCAAACTATGGGGTTGCTATTTCTATAAACAAGCATGTCACAGACCTGTCAGAGGCAGAGCCCTCTCCGCCTTTCCCTCCCTTCCTGCAGGTTAAGAATAACTATGCCTGTCTCTTGCCCACACACTACACTCTAATCTCACAAAGCAGATTCTCCACCAGATTCTGAGAATTGCCACTTATACAAAAGCCACAAAGAAAGTTCAAGGCCAGGAGTCTTTGCACAGAGACTTAGCCAACTGGGCAAAGACCTAGTGACCAGCCCCTGGAGAGGGAAAGGGGAAGCAGGTATCAGGCCCAAGCTCGCTCACTCCTGTTTGTTCAGAATGCAAAGGGCCAGCTGGTGAGAGGCAGGAAGAGACACAATGGCCACTCCAAGACTGTAGAACAAACCTTGCCTCTCCACTCTGCTCCTGGTCCCTACCCCATATGGACAATTTCCAGTTCTACTGTCTATGCCATCAAGTCTCTGAGACAAATAACTTCTACTATGACAGAAAAGTTCTGGTGGCTCAGACGGTAAAGCATCTATCTGCCTGCAGTGCGGGAGACCCAGGTTCGACTCCTGGGTCGGGAACATCTCCTGGAGAAGGAAATGGCAATCCACTCCAGCACTCTTGCCTGGAAAATCCCCTGGATGGAGGAGCCTGATAGGCTACAGTCCATGGGGTCACAAAGAGTCAGACACGACTGAGTGACTTCACATGACAGGAAAACCCAGTCCCCTCACTAGAGCTCAAGATTAGTTGAAACTGAGCCAATTCTGTAGTGCTAGGATTAAAACAGCTTCAGCAACTAAGGAAGGTGAGTCTGCTGTTAGAAATCCTTTAGCCAATAAGCCCCTGGGGACTAGAGAACAGAGGTTCCCAATTCTGCCCCGTCAGTAAAACTACTCAGAGGGCTTACTAAGTTTTGTTCACAAAGCAGTCCCTACCTTTTACCCAGACCCTGCCTCTGCAAGATTCCTGAGCTATGGGAGGGTGGGGTTGAGATGAAGCTGCTTATTAAAGCTCTCCAGGAGGTTCTAGTGACTGATAGGGTAGGGAACTATTCAATTAAAGCATTTTGCCTTTTTATTTTCAAATTTCAACCCCTCCTCCTGTGACTAGGGAGAAAACAACATTCCGAGTAGTCTTATTCTTAAGAATACCCAGATTCATGGGCTGCAAAGGGTCTTGGGCAGAAAGAGGATCTGCAGCTATACCAGATACCATCTACTGAATGTGCACTCTGTGCCAAGAACTGTGCTAAACACTTCGCAAGATCACCTCATTTAATACTCTTGACAACTTGATGAAGGACTAGTATTATCTCCATCTCAGAGATAAAGGAGTCAGATAATGAGTGAATGGAAGAACCAGGATTCAAACATAGGTCTGTCTGGTTTCAGAAACCCTGGTGACCAAGGAGGGAGCTCAGGTTCTCCCAAACCACCAAAATGTTGTCACTTCTGAAAGAGCACACAAGGAAGTCGCCACGCCATCGTGGAGGCAGTGGGGACAAGCCTGAGCACCTAGATTGAAGGCAAAGGGCACAAGAGGAAGTAGAGAGGCAACAGGGTCCTCTCCTGCCTGTGTTAATGTTTGTTTTTTTTAAGTAGCAGCCCTTACCAGTAATGTAACTGGGTTTAAAAATGGGTTCTATGCTGATATAGTATACTAACCCATATATATGGAATTTAGAAAGATGGTAACAATAACCTTGTATGCGAGACAGCAAAAGACACAGATGTATAGAACAGTCTTTTAGACTCTGTGGGAGAGGGCAACGGTGGGATGATATGCGAGAATGCCATTGAAACATGTAAATTATCACATGTGAAACGAATCGCCAGTCCAGGTCCGCCGCATGATACAGGGTGCTCGGGGCTGGTACACTGGGATGACCCAGAGGGATCGGATGGGGAGGGAGGAGGGAGGGGGTTTCAGGATGGGGAACACATGTACAGTCACGGTGGATTCATGTCAATGTACGGCAAAACCAACACAATATTGTAAGGTAAAAAAATAAATAAAACTGAAAAAAAATAAAGATGGGTTCTGACCTCTCCTCTCTGAGATGGTTGCAGAGAAAAAAGAGTAACAGGGGGTATTCCAAAGTCAGAGTACCCCACGTTGTCAGGGCTTACCCGTGTCCAGCTGGCATTAGAACCTACAGCATAGACAGCTGACACCTATTTCCAAGGAAACTGACATTGACAGCATCAGAAGCATTTTCATGTGCAGACAGAGGAGGAGCTAAGGATGGCATCGGACCTCAGACCAGAAGACAGGGAATGAGGGGCCTCTAGCCAAACAACTCCAGTATAATATAACCAATAGCCAATTCCAAAGAACAGCTTGAATAACACAGTGCCTGGTACAGGGCAATATTCCTACCCTCCTTTTCCCTTCCAGTTATCAGAAAGGCAAGGATAAGAGACATCTCAATTGAAGCAACCAGAATAAAGGGGGAAAATTTTTTTTTTCCTCACTAAGGTCAGTCCTTGCTATAACAATACTGGAACAAACAAAGCCTTATGACCTAAAAAATCTGATCAAGAAAGGTCTGATTCTTCTTCATTCACCATTTCTGCATCCCTGAGTTTTCTTAATCTCTTGGTTTCCAGACTTTGTAACGAGGGAGAGTACTAACTGTTCTTTATCTGGACTAACTGTGCAAGGTGATTGCGTGTTCTAGGACACGTTAGTGGAGAGGACGCTCACTGCCCCTGCAATCACACCAACTTGTGCCATGGGACTCTCTTTAAAGAGGGAAGATCACTCAGTGTGTTATTCTCTATAAACTGCTCACTTTCCTTCCCTTAGGCTTCCTTGGTGACTCAGACAGTAAAGACTCCACCTGCAATTCAGGAGACCTGGGTTCAATTCCTGAAGCAGGAAGGTTCCCTAGAGAAAGGAATGGCAACCCACTCCAGTATTTTTGCCTGGAGAATTCCATGGACAGAGGAGTCTGGTGGGTTACAGTTCATGGGGGTCACAAAAGAGTCATGACTGAGCAATTAACACTTTCCTTTCCATTGCTAACATCAACACCCTGGTTGAGGCCTTCAGCACCATATTCCTGAATATGGTGATGGCTTCTTAATCAATCTCCTTACTGCAGACTTTGCCCTCCCCTCCCCAACCCATCAAAATAATCCTTCCATAGTATAGTGCCAGGAGCCAGTGTGAGGAATCCTGCCTGTGACAGGGTCATGTGGAAGGAAGGCTGGCATATGCAGGGCGTGATCAAACTTCAGGAGTTCCCCACGGCATTTCCTGAGCATCCACCCCCACAAAAAATAAGAATCTGCCGGCCTCTGTACTCTGCTTTTCCACTCTTCTGATATTCTCTGGGAAAAAGTCAAATCAGGGCTTTAGTCTTCTGCATTTGAAAGGGATGTTTCAGTTAACCCCTCTCTGATAGCTCTCTAGCTTGCCTAACAGGTTCCCCAGACTTCTTACAGCCTGTGAATTGCTTACAGCCCCCCAACCGCGAGAGGCACAAAGCTTGAAAGCATCTTAAAGATACAGAGCCTTTTCTAAAAAAAATCATATTGTTGACTCAAGGATTGCTGCCACATCTCCATATTCTTTATCTTTTAGGCACCTGGGAGGATGTTACTCAATGTAAGCAGGATGTAAAATAAGATATATAGTAGTTTTGATGTTAGCAACACTAGACTTTTGAGTTAATTGCTTCTCTTTTGTTGTAAATCACTGTACTCCCTTTATTTGTTATAAGTTGCTGTATCTTTGCTGTGTAAGAACGTAACTTTATTTAGTACTTTTCTGAGTGACACCAGACCTTGGGAAGATCAACACAAATAAGTCTTCTGGTTGACAAACCCTTGTCAGAAAAAGGCTGTACAATGTTAATTGGCCCTTTTAGCTGAGAGAAGATGTAAATTACCTAAGACTTGTGTATACAACTAGGTATGCAGAGAGAAAAGCCTGGTTTTGATAAGAATCTGGGCTACTAACGCTGCATAATTTTGTATTACCCATTGATCTCTATGTACAATCAAAAAGGTATAAAAGGCCTTCTGAACAATAGAGGCTGGAGCTGGTCGCTGGACTGGTTTCCCCCGTGTCTCTCTCTCTTTCCTCTCCTCTTCACTCTAATTTCAGGCTGAATTCCCACCTGGACCGGGGCAGCTCTCCATGTCTACTTACTTGTCCTGGCTTCTAAGATCCGTAAGAGAGAGAGCCCAAGGCAGGGCACTTTCCGATATTCAAACGGACTCTGGTGGCCCTACGCAGATGGTGCAAATCTCTTGTCCAGAGATTTTATTGGCCTTCTCCGCAAGCCAAGTTATTCAGCATTCTTTCTCCACTTAAATTTCCCACTACACTATTTCTTCCTAATTTAATCTTATATTTCTATATAAATAAATAAATAAATCTTTCCTCGCCAACGCTGTCCACGCTTCGAATTCCCTGGACCCACCAGGGCTGGACCCCGACAGCATAGCTATGATCATGTCCCTACTCTACTCAAAACCCTTCAGTGACTCCCTCTGCTGTGCTTAGTCTCTCCATCGTGTCCATCTCTTTGCAACCCCATGGACTGTAGCCCACCGGGCTCCTCTGTCCATGGGGATTCTCCAGGCAAGAATGAGTTGCCATGCCCTCCTCCAGGGGATCTTCCCAACTCAGGGATCGAACCGAGGTCTCCCGCACTGCAGGTGGATTCTCTAAGCCAACAAGGAAGCCCAAATATCCTGGAGTGGGTACCCTACCCATTCTCCAGAGGGTCTTCCTAATCCAGGAATTGAACCGAGGTCTCCTGCACGGCAGGCAGATTCTTTACCTGCTGAGTTACCAGGGGAGCCTCCAATGACTCCCCGTGCTGTGCTGTGCTTAGTTGCTCAGTCCTGTCCAACTCTTTGTGACCCCATGGAGTGTAGCCCTACAGGCTTCTCTGGTCATCACGGGGATTCTCCAGGCAAGAATACTGGAGTAGGTTGCCATGCCCTCCTCCAGGGGATCTTCCCAACACAAGGATTGAACCCAGGTCTCCCACACTGCAGGCAGATTCTTTACCTTCTGAGCCAATGATTCCCTAATGCCAACTAAACAAATTATAGTATCTTAGCCTAGAATCCATCTGTCAATGGGCCCTATCATTCTAATTCTATTTCCTACTACTCACCATATGAATCATGTGTATTTGTCAATCTGGATTACTCATTATTCTGGAAAGGAGCTCCAGGGCTTTAGTTTATATTCTTCTGCCTGGAATGCCCTTCCCTTGCATCCACCACCCCACACCGAAACCCTACCCTTCCTTTAAGAACTGGCTCAAATATCACATCCCCTAAGATTCTTTCTGTGTTCACCCTGGCCAGAAGTGACTCCTCCCTCCTTGGTATTCTTAGAGCAGCACTTAATTTTCGTCATTTACATGGCATATGTTACTTAGTACCTTGTACACAAGTTCTTTATGGATTTGTCTTCTCTCTCCTACTACTCCATAATCTCCTGGAAGGCAAAGACTGTGTCTCATACAACTCTATGCTTATAGCACAGGGCACAATGTTTAACAGAGTGTATTTGTTGAGTCCATTTTTACCTTTTATTTATTTTGTCTGGCTGCGCCATGTGGCTTGTGGGATCTTAGTTCTCCAACCAACAATTGAACCCATGCCTGTGGCAGTGAAAGCATGGAGCTGTAACCACTGAACCATCAGAGAATTCCTTGAATCCACTTTAGTACTTGAAAAACATTTGTGAATATTCTTTAGTTTATTTTACTTAGTAAATTCTTTAACCTCCTAGAGAATCCTCCATCTATCACGGTCAATCCTAGAAGTTGGAGCTGGAAGCAGGATTTTGGTGCCTTTCCAGAAAGAGTAGGGAAGGACTAAATGGAATAACCCATGTGCCTTAAATGATTACAAACAAAACACTATTACCCTTGACTTTAGTAAATACATGCATAACATGGCTCTTCATAAATCTAATTAAATTATAATTAACAAGTCCAAAAAAAGATTTAGATTTTTGCTTAATAAAAGTAACAACTATTATTTAAAAAGAGCTTTACCTGTCCTTTTTAATCAGAAATGGATGTAGCTATGAGTAGTTATTCTGGGTGTTAGAATTACGAATGGCCTGTTTTCTTCTTTATGTTTCTCTATATTATGTAAAAAAAAATCTTTTCAGAAAGCACATATATTTCAGAAAGTATAAAAAGATATTTTGTTTACCAAAACAAACCAAGGAAATATTTTTAAAGATTTCAGAAATGGA
>SJYC01101687.1:0-12215 GCA_006408675.1 Madoqua kirkii
ACACAGACTCATTGTAAAAAATTCCAACATTACAGAAATATAGAAATGTAGATAGTGAATGTCCACCATAATCTACTCTCCCTCCCTGAGGTAACCAATTTTAACAACAATTTGGTATTCATAGCCACACAATTTTTTCTATGCACATACTAACATACATGTTTTAACAAAATATAAATAATTTAAAAACTTTTAACCTAAAAACTGTTGCACAGTTTGCTTTTTGTCACATAATAGGTTTTGTATACTCTCTCATGTCAGTATATATAGATTGACCTTGTTTTTTCCAACAAGTACAAGGTATTTCATTTTATGGATGTACATCAATCCCCTATTGATGGTTACATCAAAGATTTTACTACTGTGAATAATGTTCCCTAACAACAAAAAATTCAGTTATATATACTTTTGTGTGGTGTGAATGTTTGCATAGAATAAAATCCCAGAACTGTAACTGCTAGATCAAGAGATGAATATGTAAATTTTCCTTCTAAAAGATATTACCAAGTAGTCCTTTTAAAAAACGGTTAGGTCAGTCTCTGCTTTCACCAACAGTGGAAGGGTATTAGTGCGCTTGTTACTCCCATGTTCAGATATATTTTCTT
Source organism: Madoqua kirkii (assembly GCA_006408675.1). Taxonomy (NCBI): domain Eukaryota; kingdom Metazoa; phylum Chordata; class Mammalia; order Artiodactyla; family Bovidae; genus Madoqua; species Madoqua kirkii. Next base: position 606 of record SJYC01101687.1, read on the forward strand.
TAAGCAAAAATTATTTAAACAGGTTATTTCACTCTTGTCCCATGTTAGAAACTCAAAACAATAGGTCATAAAATTAATGCGTTTTCATTCTGCCTTTAAATTCTTAGTCTGAAAGGAAGCTCTAAGATTAATTCACTTCCCAAATTATTTCCCAACATAAATGAATTAGCTCCCAAAGAAGAAAAAAGTTCTATTTGTTTCTATAGATGCTATTGCTATTAAAAAGCATGCTTATTACTCCAGTGATCTTCAATCAGACACAGTAAATTAGGACTCTCCCCACTCCCAGTTCACTAGTTTGATGTTTTTTCATTCCCAAAAAACATATCCAGAGCCCTGAAATAAATTACATAGTAGTTAGTATCAAAAAGAATATTTGCTAAGCCATTCTTTTTGGTCCTTAGTTAAAGCATGGTTGATACAAGTTAATATTGGCAAGGAAAAGGACACAACATAAAGGTGCAAGGGAGGATGATTCAATGTTGGAACAGAAGTTGAACCTGCAAAAAAGGACTTCTCACAAATGGAAACTTCAAAGAATATCTTGCCGGCAAATCAGAAACAACTTCCTGGATATTCTAGAAATCTATGGACCTGATAATACAGCAACCCTATAACAGCTGTAACCTTATTTAGCTTTTATAATGTGCTTTCACGTTCATTAAACCTCATTTAATCCTCACAACAGCCCTGGGAGGAAGCTGTAAGTGTTCCAGTTTTACAAATGAGAGAGAAATCAGTGCCTCAGAAGTGAGGAAGCTGTCCCACCAGCCCCCACTACGCTCTACCACCAACTCCCTCACACTCACTCCCAGCACGCAACTGGAAGTATGGTGGGCATCACTTGGGAGCCTGGTAGTACTACAGAGTCTTGGGGTTGGTCTGAATCTTAACCTGCCTTTCAGCAAGGCCACTGGCCTCTTGCCCCCACCAGTTAATTTGTCTATACGTTAACTCCTGGAAGCCCTGTTCACTAGCCATTTCTGGGTTTGCTAGGAGGGAAAGTCTCTACCACAGTGGCATGGTGGCCTCAGAAGGGAGAACAAAGCAGCCTGGGGACAGAAGGACATCCTAAGGAGAAAGGCCATGTTTAGAAAAGTCAGTAGCAGGTTATTATGTCATATGAAAACCATCACGTTGTGCAAAGATAGTGTATTTTTCCAGCTAGAAGCTGACCAACAGTGTCAGGGTCCCAGAGGCAAGCAAGCCCGCAGCCTGCCTGTTGCATGCTAAATCCTGACAAGCAGCTGCTTGCTTTCCTCCAGGCAGTAGTTGAGTGATGGCAAAAGTCAAGGTTTCTGAGCATGCTCCCAATTCCTCCTTTATGATCACAAAGTAGCTTGGGGCTTCCTCTCCGCAGGATTAACTAGTCCAGCCACAGGAAAGCATGCATTAAGATCCCATGTTTTTGCACCCGTGGTGTTATCACTGTTGCCTACTTGAGGAAATAAATCAAGATAATACAAATTTCACATCGAGTGAGGCAAGGCACTTGTTCAAGAAACTTAGCAAACCTGGAGCCTGTCCAGCCAAACAGAATCAGGTGGGCAAATGATGTCATTTTTGCTCATTTCATGTTCACTGAACCCCAACTATCATCACCCAGGTCAGCCCTGACCAGGATATTCCAGATTCAGTTTCTTTCACAGAAAACAGGCATTTCAACTCAGTGATTCTCCACAATTTCAAAGACAAGGTCAGTTTGCATAGGGACAGCTACAAGGTAACAGAGGTGGAGAACTGGGGTGATGAGGGAGAGGTTTGGGGTAGGTAGTACTAGCAAGCCACCAGGAGTATAAGCTACACAACCAACTGCCATCTAGGAACAAAACAGTTTAAAGCCTCATGATACCCCCTATACACACACACACACACACACACAGCATCTGTTGGTCTCCACTTCACCCCCCCACCTTGCTCCCAACTCCGAGAGAGAAGCAGCAACTGCTTGTGGCTTATCGTCATCTGGAACCACACAGCTGTGCCCTGTCATCTTGACATTCGCGGACCCACAGAACCCCACAAGCTGTATATTTTCTAAGGATACCACAGGATGAGAAGCTGGGATATAATCCAGGAAATCTGGAGTTGGGAGTGGGAAGAGGAGCAAGGACATAGAGGGACAAGGGTTAATGAATGATGGTTCTAAAACAACAGTCTGAGAAGTTAAACTAATTTTATAGGGAATTTTGGAGGAAAAGTATATTTTTTAAAGTACTGCTCTTTTCCAAGCTGATCACAGATGTGACACTTGGCTGCAGCAATACTAGGCATATTTCTGTGCTCAGTGTTATATTTCGCACATGAAGATTCCCTGGGAGGAGTACAGGATAAAGATTAAGATCAGGCTTTGGAGTTAAGACAGCCAAGATTTGAATCGAAGCTCAGTCATCCACCTCTCTTAGCATCAGCTTCCTCATTTACAAAACGGAGATAGTAACAGTACTTACAGTACAGTACTTACAGTAGAGTGTATGAAACTTAAATAATGTATGTATATACTTAGCACAGTACACAGCAATAAGCTCAATAAAAGTTAGCCATTATTACCACTACAAATAGTATTTCCGGTATTATTATTGTAAGAAAAGGACAGGAAGCACAGACAACAAAAGTTGGGAATAGGTGGTTCCAAAAAGATACTACCTGGAAATGGGGAATGGCACAAATCTATAATGGATGGGAAAAGAAACTTGAAAAGTAAAAGAATAGCTAGTCAAGATTAAGTCCTTGGGTACTTTAATTTTTAACAATAAAATCGTGTTAATTACATACGACAAAAACCTCATCTCACCTTAATGACACCATTAGCATCACATCCTTCAGAAAGTACCAGCACCTCAGCAGCATTCTGTTTCTTGACTTGGGTGGTGGTTACATGAGCAATCATTTTATAATTGTGCACAATAAAAAAGGCTATATTTCATAAACTTTTCAGTGTCTATTATATTTATTCCACAATTTTTTTAAGTTTTTAAGTGCAAGCACCTTTAATGGGTCAGCCAAACTCACAGGGAAACAGCCAGAAGCATCACTAAAGGAACAGAGAAAGCAAAGAGAGGAGAGGCACGACAGGAAGTCAGAAACTGTAGTGAGCTCCGCGCGAGTGAGAAGCAATGCTCAAACCCAGAAGAGGCTGAGGAATTCCTTCTCAGGATTCCTCCCAAAGAGAATGTGACAAAGTGGAGGTGGGGGGAGAATAAAAACAGCCATGCGGTTTCACAAAGTGTTGTTCCAAGATCTTCCAGTATATTTAAATCTCAACTATGAATGTAGGGGCAGGGAAGGGAAAGTATGTTTAGCTCCATTCCAAGTGTAGGGGAAGAGATAACGTGCATAAACTTAACAAATCTAAACTAAGAAGAGAGGTTTTATAGACTAGGGAAGCAATACACAGAGCATCACATTCTGTGATAAGATGAGTGAGGGCGGAATTCTCTCCCCAGAAGTCAAAGAGGAGATAAGTATGAACTCTTTCTTCTGGACGCATCCTTCAAAACCAGAGGAAAATGCTGTGGCCAACTGAGAAGCACTGTGGACTTGCTGATACAACTGTCAGGAGGAAGGAAACCAAGATCTGGAAAATCTGAACAACCAAAATTACCAACCTTAAGGACCTACACTGCCCAGTCTGTCTGCCACACTCACTTTATTTCTTGCCTCCCTGTCTCTCCTTTTTTTTTTTTTAAGAGGTAACAGAAACTAAAGTAAAATCTATGATGTGGATTTGATTCAGTAAACTTCCAAAGAGGTGGGCAGCTCTCACTACACATCTCTACTGAGAATTACTATAAAAGAAAGCTGATAGAAACCTGGCCCTGTCCTGCTTTAAACAACAGAGCCCAGAGAGAGGCTTAGCTGGCAGCAGTGGGAATGTGATGTATAATATAACAAATCCTACTGAAAACACTGTAGCTTTTCTTCCTACCAACACAGCAGTCTAGACATGAAGGAAAAACCAACAGACACTCTGAGAACAACAGGGGGATAGCCATGTTCCCAGAGAAGCTTAGTGTGAATAAACAGTCCCAAATTTCAAACCCTGGACTGTTTTCCAAACAAAGGGCCACTGATATCAGCCACAAGTCCAACTCGAGACTCGGGGGGTTGATAGAGAGGGTACAGAGCTCAGGCTGAAGCCTCATTTCTATGAATATTTTCTCATTAGTCAAGAAATGAAAACACACAGATAACAAGTAGAAGAGGGAGGGAAGTCAAGAGAAACACCAATGGCCCCAAAGATACTAAAAATATCAGCAAGAAATAAGACAGTCATTCAACCTGATCCAACAGGGGAAACTTGCCCTAAATCACAAGCTGAGAGAGGGAAAAGAAATGTGGGAAGTAGCAGTGCTGTTAGACCCTGAAATGCAGGAGGCCAGGTAGATGAGAGGAGGCTCTGCAAGACAACTTAGAGCCCTAAGAGGCTGGACTGTTTTAGACAGCAAAGCGAGGGGTGCTTGCCTGCGGACAGAAAAATCCTCTCTCCCCAGTGAGACTTAATTTGAAGGCTGAGGGCAGCTGCAAGCACCGGAAGGAAAAGGAAATGGAGATCAAAGGAACACGAGCAGGAGGACACCTCACTCTTTTCACTGTACACCACCTGTTCTGAGGAGCTCACAGCACTTCACAAGACTTAACTGAAGAATATACCGGAGGCAGAAAATGCAGCAAGAACTTGCCAAGCTCACTCACAAAAACAGGTGAGGGGCAGGGCTGCTGGCCACAGAGGCCTCTACTCTCGGTCATCTATTCTAGGCAGGGAACCCAGAGAGTGTGTATTAAACATGAAAAACTCTGGGTTGCTATGAGTCCCAAGGGGAGTGGGTAATGGAATGGTACCAAAAAAACCTGGCCAGGACCCAGGGATTATCATAAACTTTCCTATTTCTGCCCCCAAGGGAAATTCCTGCCGATCTGTAGCAAGTCAGTGATCAGCTCCTTACAAATGACCCTACAACAGGGCACTTTTCTTAGATATATCCCTGATATAGCAGTTTCAGAACAATCAGTCCAGAAGACGTGTGGAGATTTGTGAAGACACAAGGAAAAGCATATAGTTACTGAGATAGCTTCAAATATTCCCAAGAACCCTCAATGAGGACTTGGGTATGAAGTCAACAGATGTCAGGGTCCTACCTAGCATGTAAGCGAGGGGTTCATAACCCAGCAGTGGGCAGGGGGTGGAACTTAATAGATACACAAATAACAAACTCTACCCCCTGAGGTTCTGATTCCATATAGACAGGATGGGGCATAGGAACGCGTACTTTTTAGAAGCTGCATAGGTATTCTGATGTCTTAAAACTCTCCTGAGCATTCCCCCAAGCTGAGCACCATCAAGCTAAATCCAGAAATCTATAAATGCTTTGAAAATGAGTATGATCCCCCTCTACCAAATCAGCAGAGTATAGTCACAATACTAATATCTGGGTTCAAACACTAAGCAAATGGTGAAATTAGATTACTGCCAGTTTTCTCTTCTCTATGAAACTCACCTACACAAACTTTTCTCATTGCCACATATTAAAAGGCTCAAAGCACCACCATACTTGAGAGTCCCTTGGACTGCAAGGAGATCTAACCAGTCCATTCTGAAGGAGATCAACCCTAGGATTTCTTTGGAAGGAATGATACTAAAGCTGAAACTCCAGTACTTTGGCCACCTCATGAGAAGAGTTGACTCATTGGAAAAGACTCTGATGCTGGGAGGGATTGGGGGCAGGAGGAGAAGGGGACGACAGAGGATGAGATGGCTGGATGGCATCACGGACTCGATGGACGTGAGTCTGAGTGAACTCCGGGAGATGGTGATGAACAGGGAGGCCTGGTGTGCTGCGATTCATGGGGTCGCAAAGAGTCGGACACGACTGAGCGCCTAAACTGAACTGAACTGAATCACCATACAGTCAGGAAGGAGAAACACTGAGGAAAGAAATCGGGGTGGAGGGGACAGAGAGTAAATCAGACTTATAGAAACAGAAACAGAACCAGAAGAAAGCTGCAGTTACTCTGCCGCCCATTGTTTTCAAAGGGATAATGTATTAATATACAACTCAGGTTGGACTAATGGCTATTAATAAGGAAGATGATTTCAAAACCTCCCTTACTCATTCAAAATCTAACAACCCTCCAGGACAGGCAATGCTTTTGTATCCCTAACTTAAATCTTGCTTGCTTGGCTCCAGTCCATTTCTGTCCTTTGTTAAAATGAAAAACAACTCAGCTCCTTCCACATAAAAATCTTTCAGAAAGTTTAAGAAAAGAGGGGGAGGTTTAGCCACCAAGAGCACATACATTTGCTTCTTAAGGAAAACCACAGTTCAACCAAAATGAGAGAAAGAATTGAAAAACTGCACAGGATTTGAAGTTGTAGGGTGTTTACAGCTGATAACCTTGAGTTCCACTTTGTCAAGACTCAGCAGATCTGCCATAAAAACCTCAAATTACTCATCTCTAATTCTGTTACACTGCAGAGACTTCTTTTCTTCCCTTAGACAAAGTGTACTAGAAATCCCAGCTCTCATCTCCTCTCTCTAATAACTTAAATCCCCATCTCTACTGGCTCTCACTTTGGCTTTTAACCATATTTGAACCACATTTTTAACCAGGTCTCTTCTGAATTAAGAAGCGTTTAATGAACACTACTTTCTAGATATATGTACTTCTCTTTCTCTCTAATGCCCTTCACACCTAAATAGGATGTGTCCCTATTTCTTTTTTTTAATTTCAACATTTTATTATCTCTAATTTTGATTTCTAAAGAAGTCACAAATTCCTCCTGAACATTTGCTCTTCTTCTAAAATTTACCTTCACTATATTTGACATCTTTTAATTTTTCTCATCCATTTATTCATTTAGTATTTAGACCATTCCTTACATTGTACTAAGCCTGGTGATGTAAAGGAAATAAAGAACATGGCCCTGACCTTAAGAAATGAAGACATACATAAAAGAACAATTAGAGACTGGTTCCAAGGTAGTAAAGCTAGTCTGAGAAGGCCCCGTGGCTCCAGTAAACATAGACTTGGATCTAAAAATAAGTGGAGAATCTGGTGAAAAGGCTACTTTAGATAGAAGGAACAGTTATGATTCAAAGCAACAGGCCATATGAGGTAAGAGCTGCATAAAGGCCTCCGTCACTTCCTTCTTTGTCCCCAACCACCACAAAATACCTATGTCTTTTGGTCTTCAAATTTTGCTTCAGAGTTAGTTATCTATGAATCACAAGCTCTATGACTGTTACCATAGCTACCACATATTAGAGCAGCACACGAAGGCCTATACACCAGGTCTTATGTTGGTTACCACAAGGCAGGCTTTTAGAATCATCTCAGGTAGTCTTCAATAAAGAGCGCAGGAGTCGGGCATCTGCAAGAGGCAAGGTCTGAGGCAGGCAAAGGCAGCTACTAGTTTGGGGTGCTAAAGATATGCACTGGCACTCGAGCTCAGTCAGACTATTCAAGGGTCATTCAACTTCAGCTAAGTATTTCCTTCATTCACAGCTCTAGGACAAGCAAAGCCATTTAAAGCAGTTTGAAGCACTGAATTCCTATGTGAAGCGGGGATGTTTAATGGTGATGCCAAAGATTCCAGTTTTCACTGTTTTCCTGGAGAGCTTCTCCTCTTCTCTTGTCTCAGAACTCACAGTTCAAGCATCCCTTCCTCTGTGAAAGTTTTTTCCTAATCCCCCTAAGCTGATTTAGGTTCCCTCCCCTGTACTGCCATAAACACCTTTATACATACTTCCAGGACAGCATTTGCCACATCATGTTGTAATTATTTGTTTACATGTTTGACTAGCCACAAGCTCTTAGACCGCAAGGATGATGTTTTGTTCATTGCTGATTCTATACATAATCAGCACTTAGTAAATGTTTGTTGAATGTATTAATGATTAAAGACATGGTAAATTTTAAAGAATGGTAACCATGCCTTCTGGATTCCAAACCAAGATTACAGTAAATACTAATACCAAAGACTAAAATCCCACCATACATTTCTATTACCTGTATCATTCTGGGTTAGAAAAAGAGGCCAAAGATAACAAGAAGATGGCTCTAACAGTGCCGGTCACTGCCAAGTAACCAGCCAGGAATACGAGAGCCTCCAAACACCAAGAATGATCCAACACAACAAACAAGTGAACAGAGCCAAATCCAAGACAGTTGTCTATGTTTCAGGCTCATTCTCCTGCCTTTGGAGATTATGAACAATGATCAATGAGGACCCCTGGAAAAGTCACTCTCCACAGTCATGGAACCTTGTGGCCAATTATGATTCCTGCTGAAAGAATATACAGGAAAGGTGGTCATTTGTTACCAAAGCCAAGTAAGCTTCTACTAAGGGACAGGGATCTGAGTTAAGTCCTCCCAGAACTCTGTCATGCTGTACATTAGCATTCCAAATCATTCCTCACTGGGTTTACTCATCTCTGAAGAGATGCAGGCAAGGCAATAAAATGCTGCTGTCTCAAATGCCTCTCCCTGTAGCAACCCTGCACCACACAAGGCCACTGTGTTTACAGGCTGCTAATATGACCAAAAGTCTAATCTGATCCTGTGGGAACAAGGCCCCACGTCCCCTCAGGGATTAAATAAATGTAGTCGGCTTTTGCACTCCCAAACTTGTGGGGCTCTACGACTTTGAAGAAAGCATAAACACCACCACTCAGACAAGTGAGGGGATGGAAGGGGACTTGGTTTCTGGAGAACTGCTGCAGCAGGGTGGGATATAGTGAATGAGATGAGCAATGTTCAGGGGCAAACCAGAACTTGCTTGGCTGGCAGATACTTGGCCCTTTGTATGTTCCTTTTCTAAAAAGCCAGTTAAATTAAAAACTCCAGTTAAATTAATTCAGGTCTCTTGAATAGACAAGTAAATTTGTTTTGACCCCAGGGAAGAGCATTTAGCAAGCCAATTCCTCTAACTAGGTGTTTTAGCATATTTTTGGTACCACTGTCTTACAGAAACCCAGCTGTGACACTTAGCCCTTTGCAGGATACGTGGTCCCACTACCTTCTTCCAAGAAGGAAAACTGAGTCAGCATATCAACTGGCTTCCCCAAGCACAGACTTTGTAGTGAGGCCACAACTGAACCCTCATGTTGCCTTCCTCATGCTCTTCGCGGATGAATCTCAGCATACTCACCCATGCGGCTCTTTTCCCTTTACCGTGTAACTAAATCATTATTTTCCTGGGTGGCAGAGATGGTCCTGTAGAGCCACCATGAGCTTCTAGTTCTCCTCTTTCCCCAGAAAGAGTAAGGTAAAAGATGTACGTGGAACAGAGAAGGGGAGGGGAGAGGAGGGACGGGAAGGGTTGGCCTCCAATACTAGGACTCACCTTGGAGCTGAGGTCTTCTCGCCGGTTTCCTGCCTTACTCCTGCGTAATTTGATGGACGGGGATCGCAGAAGGTTCTTGATCCGGCTGGTAATGGTTGACCCCTCCACAGCCATCATGATGAGGAGCCCCCGGGACAGCTCCTGGCCCAATCCTGAGACTTGCCTCAACAGTGGCAATGCTTTCCCACTCCACAGGCCCTTCCGGTATGCCCTCTCACGACCTGAGACGGTAGAGGCCACCTTACCTTCTGCCTAAGCCGTGCCTGCAGCTCTTATCTCTAGGTAACTGCTCTCTCCCTTAGCCTCATTCACACCTTCACGCCCTGCGCGGTTTCTTAAAACGCCTTAAGGACAGACTCCGGGAAGGGGGCGTTAAAAAGCCTGAGCTGCGAAGAAATGGCAGGCCCACACCTACCGGCGGCGTTCAACTAAAAGGATAATATGGGCCCTAGAAGGCTAGTGACTGGTCCGATTCCCGTTAACTCCCAACTGTTTTCATGGCAACAGCAGCGTCTAAAGGAGGACGACACCGAGGCTACCAAGGAGTCCCGCAGCGGTAGTGAGCACCTGCGCCGGCGGCCGCAGGGACACTCAGCCCGGCGGGGCTCGTCTTGGCCCTGCAACCCGTTCTGCCACGGGGGCCTCCCTCCCCCACCCACGACCCTCCCGAGCTCGCTCTGAGGCCGCCACGGGAGCTCTAGATCTTTCACTTTTCGCTCCCTCAGAAGCCCCTGCTACTCGCCAGCGCCCCCAATCGGGCCCAGCCTCACCAGCCCCCGGGCGCGAGGGCCGCCCGGCTCGCAGCGCCCCCAGGCATCGCGCTCAGCGATTTCAGCTCCGCTGCGGCAGCGGCAGAAGCAGCTATGGTGGCACGAGCGGCTCAAAACGCGAACTACCGTCTGGGCTCAGCCACCAGCTGGGTAGGAGGAGCGGAGGCGAGGGGGCGTGGCCTCTACGCACGGGGGCGTTCCCAGAGTGGACGAGTACGGCTTACGGGGGCGGGGCCCAGGAAAGGGCCTAGGAAGCCGAGGACTGGGCACTCAGCAACCACGGATTCCGCACAATGCAGTCGCGACTACGGATCCTAGAGGGAGGTCGTCAGAACACGGCTTCAGAACTGAGAAAACCAAGCCTTTTATGGTATTATCAGGCCTGGTCCCCCCAGAGAAGCGCACTTCCCAGAACCCTAACAGACGGTAACCACGCCCCCAGCGGCACTATGGTTGGCTTTTAATAGACTGGGGTACCGAGCTAAAACTAACTCCTAGCTCAATTACAGGACTGGGTACAGCCATAGTCTGCTCCTGCGCTGGGATTTAAAGTGGCTAGAATAATTTCTGCTCGCCGCTTACCGGGCGCGTCGACCTACATGGAAATAATTCTTCATGAGTAGGTCGATCGCTACGGAGTGTATTGAACGAGGCAACCTGATTGGCCGCGGTGGAAGAAGGCGGAAGAAGCTGATAGCCTAGAATAGAACTTTAGGCGGGAAGGGGGCCGTCGGGTCAATGTGCCGATGAGACGCATTGGTTTCGTTTTCTTTGGCCTCCAATTTTCCATCTCGTTCTCATCCAGTTAACCAGTTGCTCCAGCCATTTTCCATGTTCCTGTCAAAACTCACTCACGAACCCTTTTCCTTGATACTGTTACTTTGGCGAGATCACTGCCAAGCTTGTTGGCACCAGATTCAATAGTAAGTTTTTCTAGCTCACGGGTGGGGGAAGAGAAGTTGGGGGGATGGCAGAGTGTGCACAGAAACACCTTTGCCTATTACTTAATACGTGTTTCAACCTGTTTGTTTTCTAGGTGCCCTTCTGCCTAGTTGCTAGAGAAATTACCTTACAAAAAGGTTAACCTATTCCAACAGCTGGGCTCCAGAGAAAGTACACTGATGACTCCTATCTGATCTAGACCCTTAGGGGAACCCTGGGGGAGATGACGTTAGCAAGAGGGAAAAACTCTTAAACCTACTGCGGTGAGTGGCTCTTGTACCGCCAAGTGGCAGAACAGGTATATACTTGTGTGAGAACTGTAAAGCTAACAAGTTGACATAAACGTCACTTCTTGGAAGACCAGCTGGCAATAGCTACCAGAGTAATGTCCTTTCCTTTCAACCATGCATTGCAGAGGTAATGAAATATAAAATGGTATTTTCAGTCTGGAGGAGGTGGTCAGGGTCATTAGCCATAACTGTATGAATAGGGGGCTGGTTCCGTTTACCCGGTGCTAGTCTGATTTTGCCTCCATGGCGGTAGGCGGCGGGG
>SJYC01101688.1:0-40758 GCA_006408675.1 Madoqua kirkii
CCTTATTGTGTGCTGCATTCCCTAGTAAGTCTCACCTCCACCCATTAGCGCTGTCCCTAATTCTATCTGGATCATTTCTCACTTACCTAACCACTCATGGCCAGGAAAATCACTGGTCATTTCCTATCCAAGTGAAGTGAAGTTGCTTAGTCGTGTCTGACTCTTTGCAGTTACTTGGTTTATCCTCTTCAGAAAAATGTTCCCCAAATTACTCCCATCTGAAGCTGAAGTTACAGAAACAATACAAGCTCCTGCTTTCATCGTCTAAGATGATCTGGCAAAAACCAACTGAGAACAGTGTAACGAAGAGACTTAAGTCTAGAATCTGGGTACTTCCAGTCTAGGATCAACATCATGTATTTTTAATTCTTCACAATTGAGTCCTACCTTACTGTCTAGGATATGTACCATGTAGACTTTTAAGTACCAATGTGGGAAATAGGCTTGTAGGCTCAGAAAATCATCATCCCAGGTCCAATGTGAATAGACGTTTCTTCAAATAATTGCTATCCCACCCTCCAAAATGCAGCTGACCCTTACACATATATTTCATTGTTCATATGCTATTTCATGTTTTATTCACTTGTCTATGTCCTCAATATGTATACATGGTTGTCAGATTCTAAAATTCCACGTCTAGGAAAGGTGTATACAATTGTCTGTTTTCACGATCATAATTAGATCAGATTTTTAAATTTACCCTAGGCTTAATATACAAATAGGTGCAATTATAAGATCCTGGAAAACTAACAGGCTAAACAGTTCCTCATCAATTCAAATATTTATTGAGCACCTTTACATGCAAGGCACTGTGGGACAGCTGAGACCAATGTCTGCAGTTGGAAAACAGGATGGATCTGAAAACAGTGCTTCCAAGACTGCTTTCTTATTTAACAAAATCTAACAGCATAGTTTGCAGTGACAGAATTTAGTAGAGTTTAGGTTTGTCTCAAACTTTCAACTCACCCCACAGTTTAGCCTTCTCACCCTCCACACACTTCCATCCCTATTAATCAGCACTTAGCATTCTTTGTAGAGCAGTTCAGTCATATGCTACAATATGCTACAATTATGCCTCAGTTCAAAAGTTGTATATATCAAATTATTTCCCTCTAACTTAATTTCAAAAAAGCATTTTACTTTTTCTCCAAACGGCAGTAAGTCTATATATACCTCAGCTTTAATTTTCCCTGCACCCAGCAATTCATGTTCATGGAAAACTTCATTAGAGATAACCTAACATGAAATACTGATGCCCTTATATTTTCTTAAAAATCAACAATTCTGTGCAATAAATCTATTCTGATTCTTGGTTATCAATCATTCTCTACAAAAGTATCTGAAAATGTGCCTACTTTGTGCCTCTGTGCATTTTTTTTTGTTTTAATCTGAGAGTGAGGAATAAGGGTCATCATTTTTCAGACTATCTTCAAAGTGCATCTACCTCTCAATTCACCTGATACCACTCCACTATCTCAACTAATATAATTGAGGGGGAAGGGGGGGGGCTATCTATACTACTAAACCCTGCTCCAAATAATATATGGATTGTCTGCCTTTCTTCTGTGTTCAAAACGGTTTCAAATTTGTTACAGAAAGGCCTGTTGTTTAGTAATCTCATAGTAATTCTGGGGAAAAAACATTACACACAGTGATATGTATGAAGTTCATATAACTGGACTTGATCTGTTAGTGACCTTAGTTTAATGTCTAAAGGACTCCTTTAATAAAAATTTTTGAAAACTGTGACACTAGTTAACCTACAGCTTGCTTTAAGAACATCTATGGTCCTTAGCCACTAAGACTATGGTTAACAGGTATGTTATACCCTGCTCACACCGGTACTAGGAGGCTAGCCATTCTTCACTGTAGAATAACTTCTTGAGACAAATACTTGCCATCAAGTTGTATGAAATTTCAAATTCTCCATGTAAAACATGCTGCAAAGATTAGAATACCAAAACCCTCCCCCAAATGGCATGTCAGAAACTTTGAAAACAGTAAGAATTCCTATGATTAAACTCCTTCAGTGGAACCCCTCCCAGATGTTCAGAGCATCAGAATTCTCTATTACAACTCAGCACAAACCTAGCAACACAAAGTCCTGCTTTAATTATTGTAACTGATTTATTTCAAGTTTATACATTCTCCCACTGACCAAACTTCTTCTGTTCTTAGGTTTCTAAAAAAATAGTCATTTTTCAAAAGCAGAGAAAGAAAGATATATATTTAATATATAAAAGAAGCTAAATCTGACATAATTATATTCTTAAAAACATTCCATTTATTTACAGATGTATAAAAAGGCGAATTATTGGTCTACTGAGATCATGCTTCTTATAGTTAGGGTGAGAGCTCACTATCCTCCCAATTTCTCAACTCTTCACTCAACTACATCTTTCATAGTCACACATGAATTTTCATAGATCAGTTTCTCCTGGGGTAAGGTTTAAAGGGTTGGAGTTTTTGGAGATCTTTAGATTTCTTTCAAGACTGCAGGACTGTTCTTAAGACTGATCCCTCCTCAAATTAGCCCTACCAACTCCCTAGTTCTAAGAGGTCTTGCAAACACCATTATGGCGGGGTGGGGGGTTTATAATGACATCTGCAGCCTTCCTTGAACACACTGGATCATCTCTCATTTCTATCTCTAGACATCTTCCATAAACAGTCAAATATCTTCCCATCAAGAAATGAATACTACCTATTTGTCTATTTTCTTCTAAAAAAGGGAACAGTGTTCAGAAGCAGAATGGTCCTTCTTTTCCTGAGGATTATTCGCTCACTTGCCTGCTCCTTGGCTGACCCTCAAAAGCTTTAAGAGCCTTGGAAAGTCAGGAGGGAACACGAGGACAAGACAAGCAAAGAAATAATGGGAAACTGCTATACCTGGATTAAACTACTAGCATCTCCAAGGACAGTTATTAGCAGGGAAGACAGGTGCTGGATTCCTTGGCTAAGGCATTGAATGAAATCTCCTGGGTAAAGAGAAGTGGGAGGGATAATGAGAAGCTGAGGGGCACTCATCACCTACTTCAAGCTCCTTCAGTAACCTTTAGAGGTGGGAAGGCGGAGGCTGATGAGGAGGTCAAGAAAGGCAAGTAGCATTAAAAAAAAAAAGAAAAAACCAACAAAGAATGTGTTCCCAGTGCAATTTGCAGAGGGAACTTTCCCACCCTTTTCAATCTGTTGATTACCAGAGTTACTAGAAAGGGAACCAACCACGGAGGTAATAATTCACTAGCTGGCTAGGACCATTCCAAAGTTGGTTTCACAACCTAGTTCTGAAGATATGCTGAGTGGGATTTGGGATAAAGAAGGCAGGGGATGAAGAAGAAACAGCACTGCCTAGGCACAGCCCAGGCACTGGAAGCTCTTGTGTTATTCTTTCACAACACAAGCAAATCCTGTCAATGAAGACAGAACAGGGGTTACATTCCAAAATATAATTATTTAAGAAAGGCAAAATGCAGCAGCTAAATCCCAGTCTATACATTTTCAGAATAGTGATTCTTGCCCCCAGGAGTTTCCAAGAGACCCCTCAAGTGCACCATGATTATTTACAAACTAGATAGGAAACATCATTCTATACTCAATACAAATCTCATCTTCTAGGTTGAAAACTTCAGCCTTTGAGAAATCTATGAAAACAACTATACAAAAATATAAATATCTTTACCTTTACAGGCTGTCAGACCTTCATACCCTGACAGCTTATGAGTGAAAAAGCTCTAGAGATCATTGAATCCATGGTAGCAGATAATAAAAAATATATCTTGTGATTCAAATACTGCCTTATTTCCCTGGTAAAGAGTGCCTACTGTGACTTTTCTTTTCTTTACATCCTGTGCAGGTAACAGTGAATGAAACCTCCAAGCACCAGGAGGCTGGTTTGATTTGTGAAGTACCCAGCCCCACAGTTTTTTGTTGTTTTTTGGCCACTGTCTCTAGTATGGGGAGGGAATGCTTATCATTTCACATGTCTCTTGAGTGATGTGATTTGTGAAAGGGGAAGGGCTCCCTGTATGTCTACCTCTAAAAAACACATTCAAGGTAGAAATCCTTGGTACCGTGAAATGGCCTTCTCAACACCCAAACACAGTAAGGGAGAGCTAGTTAATTTTTACATCTCAAAATGATTACCTTAGTAATAAAAGCTTTTTAAAAAGCATTCTTACTTTACCAGAAGGCTTAGATTTATAATTCTGATTGAAAAGGTTAAGGGAATACAAGCTACTTAGGATATGAAAGAAGAAAACATTTTGTTGAATGATACTAAGTCCTTCACTTTGGTATTCCATGGTACCCATCCTCTCTCCCCCTATTCTGAAACACCAACTAAAAGCTACCTCTTCTGGATCTCTTTGCACAAGTGCATCACATTCCTTGGACTTCAGACTTCAGACTACAGCTATCAACTAAGGTTCAGTCCATAGCAACTCCTAAGTCTCAAGCAGCTTTTACTCTGGGAGGGAAGAACTAGGAACCACTATGGACCTAGTCTTGTTACAAATTACTTGGGTAAGAGGGGCACCTCGTGTTCAGTAATGGATCACATCTTCTTGGAGACGATGAGGAGACCCAGCACCACAAGTGAGGTAACACATTTTAACATGATCAGAATTTCATAGTAGTTAATTTCTTATACGGATGTCAACACCCTACCCCCTTTCTCTACCATCATTCACCACATTTCAAAGTCAAGGATCACAGTTCCATGACACAAAGAGGTGCCTGCAGAGAAAGGAGGTTCCCCCTCACAGCCTGGCTTCTGCCTGAGAACAACTAAGTTCATTTCCCTGCAGAACTTGATGAAGCCCCAGTGTTGCCCAGTTTGGCCACAACAGGTGCCAATGTAGGCATCACCTTGCTCTCCCGGCATTCCTGATCACTCCCTGTTAAGTTCATTTTGTGTCCAACAGACCCAACTTTGGCAGCTACAGGTGCCAAACAAGGCATCACCTTGAGACTCTGACCCTCTGTATCACTGGAAGGATTAGCTACTTTTAAACCTAGAGGTGCCAGCTTTGGCATGGGCCTCCACAAGGTGTCTGTGTGCTGTTCTCCAGGCCACCCTTCATGTGGAGAATGGGGGGTGAGGACACGCTTTCAGGCTCGGCAGGGATGCCAGAAGCATTCTTCCCTTCATCCCCCGCTTTCCTCTGGGGAACGAGGGAGTCCTTTATCTCAGAGTCAATGACAATCTTCAGCACATCTGGTTCAGAGGCTGGTTCTGCAAGTTGCTTTTCATTCTCAGAAAAGTCATCATCTTCCAAGTGCAAGAGGAGGGGGCTGACAGAGTCACTCTCCCCTTGCACATCAGGCAATTCCTTCAAACCAGTTCCCAAGTGGCCAAGCTGGAAAGTCGCTCTGTTCCCAGGAGGAAGCTTACTGATAAAAGCCCGGCGAGCATCCCCTGGGAACTCTGTATCCAGAGAGCTAGGCAGTTCAGCCAGGCTAACAGAGTCATCATTTAACTGCTGATTAAGAAAGGCAATCTCATTGAGCAGAGATGTCAGTGTCTCATCCGTATCATCCTCATCTTCCATACTAGTTAGCAGTTCACTGGGATCCAATGCTGCTTCCTCTATAGCTGATGCTACCTTTCTCAATTCCATCTCTATGCTTGAGTCTTTAAGATCTTTCATCTTTAATTTATGAAATGGAGACTCCTTTGTCTTCAGTCTCTCCCGTCTTGATTCACTCTCTTTCCATTTATGCTGACTCCCTCTGGTATCACCAGAAATCTTTTTGGGTAAGAATTCTTGTGCTTCTTGCATACTGGAAACATCAACTATTTGTGGACAACCAGAATCTTTATGTGACAGATAAACCTGTGCTGTACCCAGTGCCATTCTGACATCTCTATGGTTGCCTCTGGAAGAGCTTCTACCCAAATCTTCACAGGAGTTATCCTCATTCCTGACAGTGTTTTTCAGGTGGTCAAGTGGCTTGCCATCAGGAACTTCATGGGGGTATTTGCTGCCACTCATATCTACCAAACCTCCCTCTGTTGCCAATGATGTCACATTAACAATTCTTGGCATCATAAATAAGTCGTCATTTTCTAGGAAAGAAAAAAAAAACTCATTTATCGATAGTGGTAAGCACTCTCTCCCATTCATACCCAATAACCATCTCAAAGGAGTTAAATTTTCACCATCTACTTTTAGCAAGAAGATGAAAGGAAATACTAGTTTTTCAAACTACAGAGTTAGCCTATCAAGAAAATAGGTAAAATTTAACCAAAAGACACACTGATATTCCATCATTAATAGAAGTACTATTTAATATTTTTTATATAAATGCTCCCCAAGTTTATTTTTTTATCCTGAGGCAGACACACATCTTGATTCTGTTCACCCAATAACTGCTACTCTGACAGAAAGATGAAACCCTAAAGGCAGCACTCTAGGAAGATGACTCCTCCAGACTGGGTTTAGCAGTGTTAGTATTGGTAAAGATACCCTTTTACCTTAACAGAAATTAAGGTTTGTAAAACCTAAATCATCAAAGTAAAATTTCCTTTTCAACTCAACTCCTCATTGCCAAAAGAGAGGGTGCTCCAACTTTATCAGGTTGGTAATGTAGGAGTGCACCATCTTTGAGTACAACACAAAACTTATACATATTTATCAACACCAAAAGCTGTGACTCCTCACGTTTCTTTTACTTTCACATCTTTTAAATTCTATCCCTAAGTAGAAATTGGGCTTTCCAGGTGGCGCCAGGGGTGAAGAACCCTCCTGCCAATGCAGGAGACATAAGAGAGAAGGATTTGATCCCTGGGTAGGAAAGATCTCCTGGAGGGCATGGCAACCCACTTCAGTATTCTTGCCTGGAGAATCCCATGGACAGAGGAGCCTGGAGCGCTATAGTTCATAGGGTCACAAAGAGTTGGACACAACTGAAGCAACTTAGCACACAATTAGAAATTAGGAGAGATCACAAAATAGTTCCCATCCCCAGGTAAAAAAAGACCAATCAATAATACAGATAGAGCCAAACAGGTTCCAAATAGAACCCTCTCATACAGACTTGAATACAATGGCTCTTTATTACTACAGAATATATTCAAAGGCTTTCTCTATTACTTTGAGATACCAGAGATAACTCTTACACCACCCACTGAAGACAACACTTAAGACAATACCTGATTGAGCCACAGCACTACTGGCAACTTGAGGTTTCAGATCTGCTTCTAGGAGTGCAGGAGAAACAGTAACCACTGGTCCTGAGAATAGGGGACCTTTCAAAGTGAGCAATTGCCCTTGTGGAGTCATCACAATGTTGGCAGAGGTGTGTGGAGTATTAGAGGGTGAGGTATTTTCTGTAAAGAAGATCAGAAATTAGTTAAGGATAAACGATCTTCAATTAATGCTAGTGTACAGCCTAGGAATGTAGGAGACATGCCTAAAACCACACTCTGACTTAAAAAGCAAAACATTTCAAATTTGTTGGGGAACTTCATCTTGCAATTTATTTTTTGAATGATTTTTCAGTAATGGTTACCTATCCACTGATTCTCTTAAGGGACAGAATTTTCTTTTTGCTGAGGAACAGAGCTATGGAACCACTTTTTCAATGGAATGCTTCTGATGGTCTTGCTGGTGAAGCAGGATGAAGGTACACACTATTTTATCCCTAGGTTTGCTTTCCTATAAACCTCTAAGAAATTACTTCAAATTTTTAGACCTCAGTTTTTCCATCTGCAAATAAGGTGACTGGACTAAATGGTCACTAAAGTCCTTACTTATTTAGCAATAACATCACTTGAATGTGGTATGTGAAAACTAACCCATATTTTAGTATTCATCACCACCTTCTTAGCTGTATAACAAACCAGATTTCCTTGGTTACTACACTTGGCTATCCAAAGAGTAAAAGAGTAGAAAAGGATATACCATTTTCAGAGGATATAATCAAGTAATGTAAAGTCAACACAGCCTCACCTTCAAAATCATATAGGACAGAGTAAAAAATCAAAACTAATTTACTTTGTTCCTATACAGCAATTCATTGACAGACTGCAATCTGATTAAAAAGAGCTTGATTAACAAAAATAAACTCCTACCAGAAATAAGTCTTATATGTTACCATGACGGATAACTTATTAGGATTTGCTTGAGTGTGTAAAGCTAGAAAATGAAATCTAATGTAGTTAATATTCTGCTTTTAATACAAATCATCTTTTATCGAATTAAAACTAAAATTATGGCCAAGATGTTCAGTTCTTTAAACTAAACCGAATGTTCATCTGCATCAAGGAAAGCAAAGAAATGTCCCTACCTGTGGCCTGGTCTTTTTTTCTGGAAAGAATCAAAGGCTTCCCCTTCCTGTTATTTATAAACATCTGTCCGAGATCTGCAGATGATGCAGAAGCTCCTTCCTGCTGTTTGCTAGTTCTGGGAGACACATCAAACTCATCTGATCCCATCTTCTTTTTTCTCTTTTGCGCCTCTAATGCTTGTTGTTTTGCATAAATATACTCTAGTTTCTTCAGGACCACTTCTTCTGTCTTACCTATAGGTTGAGAAGGAATAAACTTTCACTCTCTATAAGACCCCACATAATAATGAGAAATAGAGTCCAGTTGATTTAACTATATCCCCAAAAATATGGCAGTCAAGAGTGATTATAATTGAAAAAAAAAATGTCCCACCCAGTCAAAAGACAATTCTGATGGTAATTCTTGGAACCAAGACTCAAATGAAGTAGTATTTGAAAGATCTACTAAGGATTTTCCTTACTAAAGCTGTATTTATGACCTTTACCAGAGATCATTCACCATTATCTCACCTGAAAGTGATGATACCTTCCGTATCAAAATATTCCGTTTGCGAGTCAGGAGATTCTCTGTCCTATCAACTTGTCTGCCTGATCTGTTAGCCCCTGAATTTCACTGAATGCCTAGAAGAGAAATAGCAATATCATGTCCATCAATTTTCTTTTTCTGAAAAACAGGTGAGGTCTACACAAATTTCTTTAATAAAAACTTTCAAATCTAATATTTTAGAGAACTTTATAATGTCATTTAAAACCATTCTGATTGTTTTACAAACTTATGGGTTACCACTGGGGAAATAGGTAGGAAGTATAATAAACTGGAAGACTGGGACTGACATATACATGCTACTATATATAAAACAGTTAACTAATAAGAACCTACTATTTATAGCACAGGCAACCTTATTCAATACTCTGTAACAGCTGTACAGGAAAAGAATCTAAAATAGAGTGATGTATCTATATCTATATCTATATCTATATGGGCTTCCCTGGTGGCTCAGTGGTAAAGAATCAGTCTGCCAATGCAGGAGACACAGATTGGATCTGTGGGTCTAGAAGTTCCCCTTGAGAAGGAGATGGCAACCCACTCTAGTATTCTTGCCTGGGAAATCCCACAGACAGAGGAGCCTGGTGAGCTATAGTCCATGGGGTCGCAAAGAGTCAGTAACATCTTAGGGACTAAAAGACAACAATGTATATGTATAACTGGTTCACTAATACAGCTAACTAACATACTAACACAACATTGTAAATCAACTATATTCTAATAAAAATTTAAATAATAAAGCATACAAGTGGAAAAAAAAAGTCAATTCCAAAAAGGAGGCTTTTCTGGTTTCTACTTCTAGGGAGTGGTATTTTCACTACTGCAAGGAGATAGAAAACATTTTACTCTGCTTAGATTTTAATAATCAACTTTAAAATCAACTCCTACTCTAAACAAAATCTGGTTGAAACTACCTTGTTCTAGAGGGATAAAATGCTTGCCTTATACACTTCCAACCTTTAATTATAAGCAATTGAAACAAAATTACCTTAGCTATTATTCTACATGACAAAATTAAAACTTCTGCTAGCTTGAATAACTCAGTTTCCTTTAAAGTGACTGTCAACCATTAAGAAGTATGTCAAAATAGTAGTTGTGTCTTTCACCATGACAAACTTTTCTAAGTGCTATGGAGAACAAAAGTTTACAGAAAATTGTTGTAAACAGAGTTTATCAGTTTCTAACTTTATTTTTAAAATGAATAATTAACTCTGCTGGTTCAGAATCTGACTTTCAATGAAAAGCAACTCTGATTAACATAAGGATTTTCTTCCAAAGGGATTTATTGGACACTCAATAGTCCACAGTCAAATGATAAACACAAGTTCTATTTCAATTTTCTTCCTTTTCCTTTTATGTATCTAAAGAAGATTCTTTCAGGCAAGTCTTATTTGTCTGTCATTTACACAGACTTACCCTAGTAAGAATGAGACTTTTGGAAACCTTGGAAGAATGAAGTAACCCCAATGTGATCTTCAACTTCTCAAAGAGATCTCTCATTTCACCACGGCGACGGCGTTCATTGGCAGTGTGTGTCCGGCGATAATACGCAAATGCTTCTGCTTCTTTCTGTAGTTTTTCACTCCAATAATCAGGTTTTAGCTTTAGAGGAACTTGTGCAGCCTATCCAAACAAAAGATTGCCTCCTAAGTATCTTTCACATCTATCCACTTTTCACCACACGAATGGCACTGTTCTATATCAGACACCAACCATCTTCTGCCTAGAGTATCTTAATTGCCTCTCAGTTGGTCCTCTTACTACCAGTCTTTCTTTTCTCCAAATCATCAGTGTAAATTCTAAAACATGCTAATGTGATATCACTTCTCATCTCAAATATCAGCAGTTTTCAAATGAGGGACTGAGAAAAAAGCTTATGTGTATAACTTATTATTAAGAGTTGTTTTTATGACACAAATTACATGAAAAACTCGACTAGTGGAAAACAAATTAAAAAAAAATTTTTAATACTATAAGACCCTTTACAATTTGGGAAAAGATCAACTGCCACTCTTCCTACATCACTGTTGTCTCCAACCATTCCAAAGTGCTGTAAATTTCCTAGCACTCTATAATCCCACAGCTCCCTGTCATTACATAGGTTGTTGCCTACACCTATCCCTTTTCACCCTCCTTTATGACTTAACAATTAAATGCAAACCTTCACATTTTTCAGGAAAGTCTTCCTCAACTCTCAGGATGCCCTAGGCTTCCTTTCTCTCTTATTTACTCTAATTCTATTTTTAAATCATTTAAAGAAGTAGTAGATGCATATCAGGTTTAAAATGTAAAAATGTAAAGAGCTTATAATGAAAAGCAACTGTGCCTTGCACCTATACCTGGATCCTCAGAAACAACCACTTTTATTCTTTGAGTTGCTTTTTCTGCTTAAGTCTACATCCTAAGTTAAAAACAGTATTTTTAACTATTTACTTCCTGCTATGCAGAAAAGAGTCCCTAAAATCCCTTGGACTGCAAGGCGATCCAACCAGTCCATTCTAAAGGAGATAAAAAATAAAATAAAATAAAATTTTTTAAAAATCCAAAAAAATAAAAAATAAAGGATATCAGTCGTGGGTGTTCTTTGGAAGGAATGATGCTAAAGCTGAAACTCCAGTACTCTGGCCACCTCATGCGAAGAGTTGACTCATTGGAAAAGACTCTGATGCTGGGAGGGATTGGGGACAGGAGGAGAAGGGGAAACAGAGGATGAGATGGCTGGATGGCAAGACCGACTCGATGGATATGAGTTTGAGTGAACTCCGGGAGTTGGTGATGGACAGGGAGGCCTGGCGTGCTGCAATTCATGGGGTCGAAAAGAGTCCGACACGACTGAGCGACTGATCTGATCTGATACAGAAAAGAATTCAGTTCACCACTCTCCTATATCTCACCATCCTATCTTCCGAATACAGATAAATCACTTAGTTCTTCTATTGATCCCTTTATAACTAGAATATAATTCTATCTCCATTTTTCATTTCATCCACAATAGACAGTGTCTCTGTAAAACGAGGGTATCAGTACTCATATCCTTTATTTCTTCTTCCCTCTTTTACCTCCCAATCTGTAATTTGTACTTACACATTTTTCAAAATTGAAATTAATTCTTCCACAGTGTTAAGTAAGGATAAAGAGAAAATTTTGCTTAATCACGGTACCATGACATCCTACACAATATATTAAGAAAATCAAAGGAAATTTAAAATCTCATTGCTCCCTGAATTGCTAGCCATTATTTCAGATAACAAGTAATTTTTTAGGTCACTGGAAAAATCAGGAGTCTAGACAAGAAAGAATGCTAGCCTATTTCACATCACATCATTACATTATACAATTAGTTTTCAAATAAGCAAATCAAGCTTCACAAAGTCCATGCCCATTTTAATTCCTCTAAATTATTCTATCAACTAGGTGGGGTTGGGGGGAGAATTAGGGGGAAAAAAACAGTAGTAGTGTAATTTCATTAAGGGGGGGAAGCTGATTATATTAATTCATTGGTAAAAACAGCCCTAAAATGTCATACTTAATATAATTAATGTTGTTTTACCTGTAAGGATAAATGTTATCAATTTTATTAAATGAGCAATTACCATTAAATATACTATAAATACCTTTCGACTCCTTTCAGTAGATTTTTCATCTGCAGAGACAGGCATACGGCACCTAAATAAAGACAGTATTTTCCAAAGTCTTATTGAAATTCAACAATCTAAGACCTACTTCAAACCATCCCTAATGTCTAAACTGTGACTGGCTTCTTTTCCCATATTCCCATCTGTGACAATATGATTTATTCAACAATGTCCTTTTTTCTCAAATTCTCCCAAAAAAACCCTAAAACGGCAAATTACATTTTTCAATTGTGAAATATTTCAAACATATAAAACTGCACAAACAAAATACATAATTAACATCCAGGTATCTGTCATTCAGCCTAAGAAATAAAATATCCGCCTTCCATCCTTCTCATATAGTTTTACTAGGAATGTACTGATTCATCTTTAAAAAGAAAATATTGTGTAGCATTTTAAACATATGTAATGTGTATCTTTCTTCAACTGATTTGTTTCATTCAACATTATGAGATACTTGTAGTTTGATCATTTTTAACTGCTATATAGTATTCCAGTGTAACTTCTCTAACATTTTTTTTTAGTGTGTTAGTAATTATTTACGTTGCATCCAAATTTTCACAATGACAAATGCTGGAATGGACAATCCCACACATGACCCCTTGTACATGTGCGTGAACCCTTCTAGAATCTATATCTAGTAGAACTGATGGATAGAAGAAATGCATGCACATCTTCAACTGTAGGCACATCACACTGCTCCCCAAAGAGGTAATAACTCATACCCCTACCCGATCTGTAGTATGTTCCCACTGTTCCACAACTAGACAATCATATTTCAGAAATCTCAATTTATGCCAAACTTCTGGGTATAATTCGTAAAGTCATTGTGGTTTAATCTTTATTTCCCTTAATTACTTGTGAGGGTTGGTGGGGGGACAAATTTGTGTATGTTTATTGGCAGTCCAGGCTTCCTTTTCTGTGAATTGCCCACGATATCCATTACTTACTTTTCTATTGGATCATACTTTTCTTTCCTTTCTCTTTAAAATTTTCTTAATCTTATTTATTTTTGGCTGTGCTGGGTCTTCACAGCTGCCCAAGCTTTTCTCTAGTTGCAGTGAGCAGGGGCTACTCTAGGTGTGTGGTTTGCAGGGTTCTCATTGCAGTGTCTTCTCTTGTTGTGAACACAGGCTCTGGGGCATGGGCTCCAACACTTGCAGTACATGGGCTCAGCAGTTGTACCTCCTGCACTCTAGAGCACAGGCTTGATAGCAGTGGCCCATGGGCTTAGTTGCTTCGAGGCATGTGGGATCTTCCTGGATTAGGAATCAAACCCATGTTGCCGGCACTGGCAGGCAGATTTTTTATCAGCAGGGAAGTCCATGGGTCACCGTTTTCTTATTGACTTATAAGAATTATTTTATATCCTTAGTACTAATCCTCTAACACATATTGCAAATATTTTCCTTATGGTCTGAAACCACCTTTTTACTGACAGAAATTTTTAACAATCCATTCCTTTATAGTTTGTGCTCTTTAACTGTTGATTATTCCTGGCCCTTTATTATTCTAGTCCATAAAGATGGAATCTGTTTATTGAAATCTTCATTGATGCTTTTTTTCCTTTCATTTTTTCAATGTCTTTCAATAACATTTTATAAAAGTCTTGCACAACTTCTATCAAAAATCCCAAACAGCTTTTTTGTATTTTTAATCATTTTTTTGTATTTTTAATCATTTTTTTGTTGTTTATTGCTATTGTTTTAGAACTCAGTTTCAGTATACTGAACTTACGTCTTGCAGTATTACTGAATTTAAGTCTAATTTAAGAGATTTAAATTCTTTCAATCATAACCAACAGGCAACTGAGGTGTTTTATGTGTGCTCAGTCATGTTCAGCTCTTTGCAACCCCATGGGCTGTGGCTCCTCTAGCCATGGTTTTCTCCAGGCAAGAATATTGGAGTGGGGTGCAATTTCTTACTCCAGGGGATCTTTCCAACCCAGGGACTGAACCTGTGTCGTTTGCATTGGCAGGCAGGTTCTTTACCACTAGCACTAACTGGGAAGTCCAGGTAATTGAAGGACCCTCCAAATAGCCCTGGAGTGAAGAAAAATATCACCATATCCCTACCTTAGACTTTCTCACTGCGGCTGCTGCTGCTAAGTTGCTTCAGTCGTGTCCAACTCTGTGCAACCCCATAGATGGAAGCCCACCAGGCTCCTCTGTCCCTGGGATTCTCCAGGCAAGAACACTGGAGTGGGTTGCCATTTCCTTCTCCAATGCACGAAAGTGAAAAGTGAAAGTGAAGTTGCTCAGTCGTGTCCGACTCTTAGTGACCCCATGGACTGTAGCCTACGAGGCTCCTCCATCCATGGGACTTCCCAGGCAAGAGTACTGGAGTAGGGTGCCATTGCCTTCTCCGGACTTTCTCACTAGGAATGAAGAATTACTGTTTCTCAACTCATTGCTACTTTAGGTAGCTGATGATATAATAGCTTAAAAAGCACAATGTCTGGCACAAAATAACTCTTACCTCCTAACCCAATTCCTAATCAATATAAGGTTTACTAAAGCATAACATTTTTTTCCTAAGTCATCTTATTCTGTTTTCATCTCATCAGCTAAACAGACAGAAATTTCTTCTAACTGTACCTCACCCGTTCAACTAGCAAAGTAACCGACCGAATCTAGAATTTACAACCATATCTTTAAAAGATAAAGAACTTTATTGAGTAGTCCACTGTGTTAGTTATGCTAGTTATTTCATATATTATCTGATTTAATGCCTTAAAAAAGGGCATTTTCCTCATTTCATAGGTAAAGAATCTAAGAGTCAGAGAGATTACACACTTGCCCAAAGTTAAATAGTCACAAACTAGCAAAACTAGTATTTTAATGCCAATGTATCCTGCTTGGAAAGCATGTTATTCACATCTATATACTGTTTCCTAGCAATAACAAGGAAGTTAATTACCTCTGAATTTCAGCTCCTTTCCTCATCTACTAATAAGAAAAAAAGCTAGAGAAATAAAGGAACTATGTCAACTACCCAGAACTCTTCAATGTTTTGCTTATGGTCACAATACAACAACAAGAAATAAAAATCCAAAGAAAAATAAGACTTACGGCTGTTTCAAAATCTCTGTATGGACAGCTGTGCTCTTCATGTGGGTGACATTAATTTCCTCCGGGAGCTCTTCTACAGTCTCAATGTCCACTTGTTCTTCATCATCCTCAATGTATTCTATACAGTTATTCTGAAATACAGCAGTCCAACAGTAAATAAAGAATTGGGAAGCAAGCACACCTAAATTTTTCAACTGAATGTTTCCCTTATAAAGCCAACCAGTGCCAAACCTTGATCTTAAACCATGAGTACTGATACCCTACTCCTGTTAATCTTAAAATGGCATTAAGTCATAAAGATAGCATATGGTTAGCACTAACAACCAAGAACTACATTATAAATCACAGATATACTGAGTTGGCCAAAAAGTTCGTTCAAGTTTCTTCCCAAGATGGTATAGAAAAACCTGAACAAACTTTTTTACAACCCAACAAAGATTAGACTAAAGAGACAGTCACCAAAGGGCTGTGCTGATGCTTCAATATTACTGCAAGTGGACAAATTCAAGTATAGATATATTAAAGCTGCATAAATCTAAAGATTAAATAGCAATCAAATAAAACGTGGTGAGGGAGAAGGTAGAAAGCAGAAAAACTCAAGTGCTAGTGTAACAGTACCTCATGGTTAACCCCATATTAAACACCCACAAAAACACATTCAAGGCAGATAGGCTAACAGAATATAGCCCAGACAATCTTCTAAGTATCTCAATCCCACAGAATGAGAGCTTTTGAAGAATTTCAGATACCCAAAGCAGCCCAGGCTTGCTGTACTGCTTATTATACCAAAAGATGAGTCAATCGGTAAGCATTTATTGAGCACCTACCAAAGAAACTCACAACAGAGGACTATAAGAGGGGTTTCTCAGGTAGCACTACAGGTAAAACAGCTCATCTGCCAATGCAGGAGATGGAAGAGATAGGAGTTCGATCCCAGAGTCGGGAAGATCCCCTGGAGGAGAGGCCAACAACTCACTCCAGGATTCTGGCCTGGAAAATCCCAAGGACAGAGGAGCCTGGTGGGCTACAGTCCATAGGGTTCACTAAGAATCAGACACAACTGAAGTAACTTAGCATGCATATAAATTATATGGATTATGGGCTATGCAGATAGAATTTCAAAGTCCACCTTTAAAAATAGTGTTTATTATTTCAGAAACTAAACAGAGAATGTCATCTATAACTGTACTGTACCAAAGAAGCACAACTCAAAATGAAACATCCCTATCACTTTATTAGCTCTATTTTAATCTCACCAGAAAAATTACTTACTCCCAAATACAGGCTCCCTATGGCTAACAGACATAAATGACTCAAGCCATCATTTATGATCCCCAATTTAATCATCTAAATATTATGTATTAATCAATGCATATTAAAATTAACTTTGGGAATCTGAACCAACAAAACCCCAAAAGTTTGAATACTAATGTAGGCAGATGCTTTATAATATTTAAACTGAAGAATATGTAATTACATGGCTTTAATTGGAGGCTTTGTAAATAATATCCAACTTAATCAGGGAAGATTTAAATTAAAAAGGCTACTCACAACTTTCCTTACACTATTCCAATATAATGCTTAATACAGGCATAAAGCTATCATAGGTGTCAAACATATACATAAATACAATGAATAATTTAAATCTGAATGCCCTTACTTTAAAATGGGCAGTGTACCTGTCAGATTTCCTGTTTGGAAGTTCAAGCAATGCCACTCTGTATGACTAAGACATTCTAAAGGTTCCATTAAGTCAGTTCTACTTACTGACAGCAATAGTTTTCACTGATTTTTTTGTTTGTTTCCACTGATTTTAAAGCAGGACTGTTTTTGACTTATGGTTGCCTATGGGGAGGAGGGTTGAGTAAGGGATGGACTGGATGCAAACTATTATATATAGAATGGATAAACAATAAAATCCTACTCTATGGCACATGGAAGTATATTCAATATCCTGTAATAAGCCATAATAGAAAAAATTTTAATTAAAATAAAGCTGGACTGTTTTTGGTCTGATGCTTATCTAGGCTGACTTATAATGAATGAGACTGCCAAAAGTGCGAGAAGACTGGCAATCTAACTCCTAAACTACCTACAGATATAAGTCCTCAAAAAGCATGATGTTATAGATAGAATACAAGGCAAATGCATTAACCATCTCATTTACAAATGAGACAGGTGAGGTTCAGAAATAATGACAGAAATATTTCAATACGTAGACATTTTCGAGTTTTAAAATATAAACCTTTCTGCTATATTTTATCTGCCTAAGACAGTTAGGCATTAACAGAAGAGGACCAGTAACACAGAGAACAATCTCAAAAGGAGTGAAATTCTAAAACTGCCATGCAAGACAATCACTGCAAAGGGCCATATTATCTCAATTTCAATTTCAAGACACCCCACAGGCAGATGGCTATAACTTCATGTCTTATATCAGGGGAAGGGGACAGCACCCCACAGCACCCCTGTTTGTTTTTGTAACTAACGTTTTTACTGGAACACAGCCACACTCATTCACTTACTACTGTTTATGACTGCTTTCCCTGTACAGCAGCAAGTGAGTAGCTGCAAAAGCAAGTCATCTAGCCTGGGCAAAGTCTAAAATATCTACAAACTGGCCCTTGACAAAAAAGTTTGCCCAACTCCTGCCCTATATCATACTGATGCTCAATTACTTAGCTCAGCAAACACAACTCTACACAGAAGTCTATAAAAATGGCTTCGGCAAAATAAAAAAATAAAAATAAATTATAAAGGTCAAATTATAAAGGAAGATGACCAGAGGTTAGAATATAAATTCTAGACACTAATTAGTTAATTTTAGGAGATGGTTAGAAAGCAACTTTAGGCAGGGTGATAATAAAATATTAAATGATGTTTTTCATTTCCCTCCAAAACAAAAAACATCTCTACAAACGATGATAGACAAATTATCTTCCAGTTCTAAGGCCACCCATTCCCTGTTTCTTATATATATTTACCAGATAAGCTACAATAACTTTGCAAAAAAAATGTGAAAAAAAAAACTGAGATCAAACGGGAGTAGTGATTTTAGGACTTAAAAAAAACAAACCTAATTTGATAGGGACTCTCAAAGCATCTATTCCCCCAAGGCTTAAAACGCCTTCCTGTATAATATCAGAGAAGTCTCAAAATACAATATAAGCTCAATAAATGTTACCTGACTGACACAGCCTAAAAACTACAAAGTCATTTAATCATGATTTAAACCTAGGCATCCAACTGAATGTATCAGGTCTTAGTTATCTTCTGGAAAAGCTACTGTCTCTAATGAATCATTTAAATTCTTGAGGTTTCAGCACAACAAAAATGGGCTCACCACCTTTTCTACATCATCAACCTCCTCACTCTGGTAGTCAGAAACAACATCCACAATCTCATCAACAGAATCATCGGTTTTCTCATTCTCATCTTCTTCGTCATCCTCTTCCAACTCCAAAACAGTCAAGTCAGCACTGCTGCTCCTACCCGTCTTCTCTTGCTTTGGTTTTATCTGTTCTCCTGAGAGCAGTAAGCGACCTTGAAAATGTCCGTCCCTTCTGCTCCTTTTGGCAGCTCTCCTAGGGACAATGGAGAAGGTTGTAGGACTAGAAATCCTACTCCAAGAATCACATTCAGTTTTTAAAATTCTGGCATTCTCAGCAGTTCCACTTTTTCCAAGTAAATCAGAGATACTGTGTTCTTGTTGAAACACATCTGAATTTTCCTTACAAGTTTTTGTTTCTTTAATTAATTGCTCATTTGTCTCATTCTTGCCTTCTTGTGAAGTTCTAACATATTTCTGGGCCAAAGGGCCCTTTAAGTGTTTTCTCCACCTCTCCTTAATGCTGTCCTTCTCCAGAGACTCTCCACAGTCCTCCTTGGCCTCTGGCTTTGGATTAGATTGCTGCTCCACGACTCTACTGCCTGGAAATTCAACTTTGCTTTCTTCTTTAGAGACAACTGGAAATTCATTTGATTTTTCCTCTGAATTGTCTAAGCCTTTCTGCTGTTCCACTTTCACATCACCAAGTTTTTTAAATTGCATATTAATCACACTTTGGACTCTCATGTTACTGGCTCTTCCAGAAATGGTCTTAACTTCTGAACAGTCAGTTTTTCTTTGGAACTGTTATGGTTCCTAATCCCATATTCTTCCTCAACATCTTTATAGTCTTCACCTGTGTGTGAGCCAGTGCTACAGACATGCTCAGAAGGTTTAACAGCTGTAGGCCCTTCTTCTATAAGGGATTCTTCATCTAAATGATCACCTCTATCTTCCAAGGAATCATTCAGAGTTTCTTCTGAGACAGCAGCTCCTGAGTTTTGTTTTATTATTATATTAGTCTCAGGCTCTACAGCTTCTCCTCCTGACTGTAGAACCTTCTTAGTTTCTTGTTCTCTTTTTAAAAAGCTTGTTTCATCTTTCTGGTCTGCATTCTGAGATTCTCT
This sequence comes from Madoqua kirkii, assembly GCA_006408675.1. Classification (NCBI taxonomy): domain Eukaryota; kingdom Metazoa; phylum Chordata; class Mammalia; order Artiodactyla; family Bovidae; genus Madoqua; species Madoqua kirkii. The sequence goes on from SJYC01101688.1 coordinate 19,998, forward strand.
TTTCATCTGAAGTGAAGCAACATGTTGAAGAATGGAGCTGGGAACAGGCTTTTGTCCTTGGAGCTGCAACAAGGCAAAACTACCAGACTGGAGAGGAATAAGACTGGCTGTACCAACAGGCTGCCCTCCTGAACTATAGGTTATTTTGGTTTCAGAGGCTGTTTTACTTGTGAAACTTTGTGGTTCAGGAGGGGAAATCCTCAGAGTCAATGTACCAGACTGAGACACAAAATTAGGTCCAGAAGAAAGCAATGATGGTGCCTGAGTGATAACATTCATTGCTGGAGAAGACCCAACAGCCTGAATTACAGGATTAACAACGGAGAAAGCAGAGGACGAAGCCGAAGAAGGTGGAGTCTCTGACGGTTTGGAAGGAGTGGGTAAACGGATTCCCATCACAGACCCTAGTAAGGGAAAAAAAGGCATTTTAAATCACCACTGCCCACATCAAAGACTTTCAAAGTACATATTTTTTTTCTAACAGGTGATTGATTTCAAGAGACTGATAAGAGTAATCCTGGTATATAAATATACCATATGACCAAATGATTCAAGAAAAGAGAAACTTATCAAAAATATCTCTAACTTTATACCTGGGTTCCGAAACATGACAGGTTGTAAGTTGGGCTGGTTATTAGATCCTCGAAGCTGATGCAAAGGGAGAAGCTGGACAATCGCCCATTAGGGTGCCTGAATAGGTTCATTCCACTTGGACTCCTAACAGGCTGTAAGACCATCCGATGTCCCTGAAGTTGTGTGTTTGGGACAGGTCTAAGAGTAGGAGAACCCTGCTGCACTGGAATCAACAACAATCGAGGTCCAGCACGTTTCACTGTGTTAGGAGAGACCTGTGGAGGAGCCACTGGAATCTGAGGGGCATTTTCTGAAAAACAGGAAATGGAAACATAGTATCAGAATTTCCCTTTAATACTTGGGAAAAAATAATTATGACAAAGAATCTAACGATGCTACAAATAAGTTTAAATTACAGAGTTAGCAAAATTCTGTATTTCCATGATATATGACCTACAGGACTTATGGCTGAGAATAATTTACTAATTTAAACTTAAGTATTAACCAGATTTTACAGGGCCTTACATTTAGACTGGTAAAAAAAGAAAGTATCAACTGTCAAGAGGTACATTTAAAGAGATAATACTTCTGCCTAAAGAAAGAACATGGGCACGCCTCTAAACCTGGATTCTCATTAAAGTTCAAGTAAATTTTCTTCAACTTAAAAATCCAGGCTGTTAACACTTAACAGGCTTATGACTTAGTTTAACAGGTCTTACTCAAGGAAGACAAAGTCAAAGACTAAAAATCACAAGGTACAAAAAAACTTCTTGGCCTTTAAAGTCCATTGACGAATAAGCAAAGCATATAGATTTGTGAAAATTATTTTTCAGAAGGAAAAAAAACACATATCCCCCCAAAATGGAATGAAATTAAGAGATATCAAAGAAGTGAGGAAATAAAGCCTGGTTAGGAAGAGGCAAGACATAGTTTTAAAACAGAAAAGGTAGACATTTAATGCAGAAGATGTGAATTAAAAGAGATCTCAAAACATTAATAGTACTGAAAGATGCACTTCAATGTCTGGAAAAAAACACCAAGGATATGGGAAAAAACAGTATGAGTTGTTGGTCACAGGAATAAAGAAGTAGGAATAACAATAATAGTAAGCATAAATGAAAGTGATCTAATATTACCATTCAGATGACTGAATTTCCTTAACATTATTATTTTCAATTACTTTTTTTGACATTTTTAAATAAAAATTTTCATCAGTTTGTGGCTAAACAGAAATATTAACAAGCCAAACAAAACAAATATTTTAATATGTAATATGCACTCTGCCCAAACAAGTATCAAATTTCTAAAAGAAAGTGATGCTCCTTAACATTTACATGACAAATTACTATAGAAGATCCATGATTACTTTTGAAAAAATAACACAAGACCAAACTGATTTAAAAAAAAATAGTGTGCAACTTTTTAAACAAAAAAATCATCTTAAGAAACATGTGATTAAGAAACATGTTAAATTAAAACATTCTTTATTTCCTGAAAATCTCTATTCAAATTGAGTTTTACAGAATGATTCAAAACCAAATTACTCCCAAAGCAGCCTTTAATATACACATTAAATAAGTGATTATTTATTGCACTGGATGAGAGGGGAAGAAGGGAAGACAAAAGGATGAAAAGTCAGATGAAAAAGTCAAAGGTCTAAATCTCCGAGTCGGGATCCACTTTATGAAACTATAACAAAATCACATACTTCTTAGAAGTTGGCAGCGATGTGAGTCAGCTTCATTTATAGAAGAGCAGACGAGAAAATATACAACTAGTATTTTCTCAAGTAGTATTACATAAGTTACTTTTAGGTGGTATGTCATATAGAATAACACCATATTATACTGTCAGAATTTTAATATTTTGATTAAATACAGAAGAAATTATGTCTCTGGTATTATGTCTTTGATATTAAAATTTAAAAAAAGACTATGCCAGCATTTTCTAACTTCCTTCATTAACAGAAAACAAGTCACATGTTAAAAACACACAGGAGCTGGCTAGTATTTGATACTTTTTATTATTATTGGTTCAGTTTATTTATTTAAGAGACTATCCTCTATTCTGGCAAGTAATGTTGGTTTCCAGTTACAGTAATACTGCTCCTTTTAAAAGTATACTTAAGTGAACAATTGATTTGATTTAAATAAAAATAGTAAATCAATTATATGAGTACAAATGGGAATCAGAGCAAAATACCTGAACATATGTTCTGAGTGACTGAAATCTGAGAGAAAATGAACTATAAAATACAAAAGGTAAACAACTTCACAGTTTCATGACATAATTAATAATATAAAGAAAGGTATACATGATTAGAAGACGCACCAGTTAAAATATGACAAGATGTGAACTGTGAGTTTCAAAAGAAAATCAAAAAGGCTTCATCAAACACAATCTTACTTTTGAAATAATATTATTAGCCATTTTTTGGTATGTGCGTTGACAGGAAGTAGCAAAAGACAACAAAACTGACACTGTCATCCACTTTTCCAAACAGCACTTCAATTTATAAATCCCTTCTTTCCTAAAATATCTACAGGGATTTAAACCATGCACCCGAAGACAAAATATTTAGTAGGAAAACTATCAATAACCAAGATAGAATTGTTGTCAGTTATTTTATTCCCTCTTATATCCTGTAGGGGCTTCCCTGGTGGCTCAGATGGCTCAGAATCTACCTGCAATGCAGGAGACCCGGCTTCAATTCCTGGGTCAGGAAGATCCTTTGGACAAGAGGATGGCAACACACTCTAGTAACCTTGACTGGAGAAGTCCATGGACAGAGGACCCTCATCAGCTATAGTCCGTAGGGTCACAAAGAGTTGGCCACAACTAAGCAACTAACACACCCACTATATCCTGCAAAGCCTCATCTCTCACACTCCTTTCCATACTAATTCTTCTTTGAGTCTACTAAGGTAACAACTTACTTTAGCTGGTTGAATTAGGATATAAAAGTGACCAAAGTGTGAACTATTTCTATTTCAGATTCACTTAAACTAAGCCAAGAAGAGAAAAAATTTAATTTTAACTAAAAAGTTGACATATAAAATATCAGAGTCCTAAACAAAGAAATAAGCTTTCCTATTTCAATCAGTTTATGTATAATAATTAAGAGAATGTCAATAGTATATAGGAGTTGGGCCGATTCACAAATGATTTTTACTAGGCAAGAGGACCTAGAATTTTAATTTTAAGCAAGGAGAGAAAAGGCCCTCAGCGTGGCTGCAACATAAGCAGAAGCCCTCTGATCTGTCCTTTATAAACAGAAAGCAGCAGCCCTCCCACTCCCACAACTGGGCACACCTACATCTGGCTCCCTCAGAGCCCTTAGCTCTGCACACAAAGCTGCTGCACTTCCTCCTGCACCCACTTTAATGGCTGCTCTACTGGCTCAGAGTTCCACTCCCATATGTAGCATTTCCACTCTAATGCTTTTGAATATTTTTAATTTCCTGAGAAAATCTCTAGCCCCACTAAACCATCTGTTAAGGCTATTTAATTCGAAGGTTAACAGTTTTTATTAGCATTCTGGGGCTTCCCTGGTGGCTCAGACTGTAAAGAATCTGCCTGCAATGCAGGAAACCTGGGTTCAATACCTGGGTTGGGAAGATCCCCTGGAGGAGGAAACAGCTACTCACTTCAGTATTCTTGCCTAGAGAATTCCACGGACAGAGGAACCTGGCAGGCTAGAGTCTACGGGGTTACAAAGAGTCAGACATGACTGAGTGACTTTTACTCACTCAATGGTTACAAAATTGCACAAATGTTCACTGACTGTCCTAACCCTGTATTTACCATGAGATCCATTATTTTTAGTCTTCAGTTTTACAGAATGTAAAGGGGTTTGTTTTTAGCAGAAACACTTTGATATATACCTGTAATTCTATCAGAACCACAACATTATATAACCAGCTATAAAATAAACCAGCTTATAACATCTAGGCCTTACCTGGTCTCTGGCTCACAGGTGGACTCCCATCAATTCCTGAGAGTATAATGGGAACAGAGCTCAGAGATGAAGTTGGTGTGGTCACCATGGAAGAAGATGCAGCTGTGGTCACCACGACTATGGAGGTGGAGGCAGTGGAAGCAACAGGAAGAGTTATGGTTGGAGGAGATGCTACCAAAGACTTAGGAAAAGCAACTGAAGCCACAGGGGTAGTTATCCCAGTCGTTTTGATAAGGTTCAAAGTGGCTGTAGACTGGGTAGGTGTTACAAGGGTGCTGGTATTAGTTTCAGAGACCTCAACAACCCCTGCAGTGGTGGCACCAGAAGAATAAGTAGTTTCTTTAGTTCCCATGTCAGATAGAGCAGTCGTAGGTGTCACAGCAGGAACATTTTCTAAAAACACTTGAGGGGTGGTGTAGTGACCGCAGCAGTCACAGAGCTGCACACCTGAACTGGCTCAGAAGAAACCACAGGTGTGACGACCATTACTGGAGAAGGTCTGATACTGAACTTCTGTGGCCCTGTTAGGGGTTGGGGTGTGCTAACTCCAGGGATCTTCTGCTGCAGGGCTCCAACTTTACTCATCACAAATTGTGTGAACACACCACCAGGAGAGGGTCGAGCCGCTGCAAATAAAAATTTGCAGGTCAAAAATCTTCAGTTCTCATATTTCATCCTTGTAGTGATTGTGTTTATCAACATTTATTGTGCACCACTGGGTCAATTTCTTACAGGTACTACCTACCTGTAATTTCCACTCACAGAAGTCAAATACACCTGTCCACTCAAAGCCAACTTTCAAAATTCTAACAACTAAAGGGAATAAAATTGGATGTTCCTTCTGAAATTCCTTTGGTTATGCAATACAGTCAAACTGCCAGAACACTAAAAAGACTGTATAGCACAGCAGCACACAACTTCATCAAAAACAGAGGAAGAAAGTAAGGAAACTGTATTCCTAATTCTAATTTTAAAACTTGTTTGCACCACTTTCTTCTGTAACAGCACCTCTACCTCTTTATTGCTGTCCTTTTACAAAACAGTAAAGTTTTGCATTTTAGAAATATGCCCCTCAGAAAAGGGCAGGATAAGATGACTTTTTTTAATCACCCGTTAAAGCTACCTTTTTAACAAGAGGTAGAAACAGTTCTTTTTAAGGTAATGTCTATACTCCATCTTCACACAACTCCAGCATTTAGCCAGAGATTTCAATTTCCTATTAAAAGGAATAAAAACACAGCAAATGACATTTTTACTTAACATTTCTAAACAGATGTGAAAAAACAAAAATAGGAATCCAATAAAATCAACTGTATATACTATCAATTCTAAAACATAAATGATTTCACGGAGGCAATTTATTACAGACTCTTAACACTAAGATGTTAAATAAATTAGGTTTTTACTCACAGAATAGGGATAAATATAATAAAGCAATGTTTCCAGAATTGTTTTACAAGAGCCTTCTACTCTAAGTCTATACTAACTCAAGGCATTTTGATTTTGCTAGTTCCTTGGTTTCAAAAATTCAGGGAACATACATATGATTGGTTACCAAAAATACCAGTCCTCATAGGAGAAATAGTAAATTAGGGAAAGTACTTAGGAATATGTATTCCCTTCTGCAAAGCAAAATTAAAAAGCAAAGTCTTTTCTATGTTAACAAAACCAGTCCAAAAGTCTGGGAAATAACTATAAAACTAATTATAATTCAATTTATTTAGTATTGTAGGTCATCAGAAGAGTTACTAAAAAAATATTTAAATTCAGGCAAGATAAACATCAAGAAAAAAAAGTACCAACTTCTATATTTCTCTAAGTTTTACAACCTCCATATCTGTATCCACTGGCCCAGCACCAAGTCACAACCCTTCCCAAAACAAATCAACAGTCCAACTTACCAATTGGTCTTTTCGCTGGGACAAACGCCTTCAGATTCTTCCCAGGGCGATTTGTTGTAGTGCCAGAAGATGATGCCATTTTGGAATTGGATGTTGAAGGCAACAGGGGGCGTGGTTTCCTGGATGCAGCCACCTTGGCATTGGATGCTACCTTGGAGATGACAGTACTGAGGGTTGAGAGGTCCAGGACTGAGGGTCGCAACCTGCCTGTGATATAAGCAGCTAGCCTATTGGCTGGATGCAATGCCCCCATCTGTCCCAATAGCAACTTAGCCTGCGGGTAACTCTTACCATTAACCTGAAACAAGTGGCAAAGAGAAATTCTGTAAAGATAAAATTCTCTTGCTAACTCATCTCCCTTGACAAGGGTTTCATTTTTACAAGGTTTTAAAAGTCTATTTTTCAGATTTAAAGGGAAAAAGAAATGGACTTTTCCCATTTGGTATAATCTGAGTATTTCAGAAATGAAAAAAAAATGCTGCCATCTGATATTCTCAACTAATCTCACTCCTTCATTTTGGAAGTTTCAAAACAGAGAATCTTAGAAACTCATCATACCTGCGTTCTCGATTTGTGGAAGGTACAGTCAAATCTAAGGAGTCATCCAATTGTTTACTTGTCAATAAGCAATTATGGTTGAGTTATTAATACTCATCAGCATAAAAATGAGTAGCTGTATTCCACAGAATCTCTCTGATGAGACCAGAGTCATAATGAAGCTTTCTCACAAAGGTCCTTAATATTTGAAAAATATATGGTAGTCTGCTTTAACTTATGAGAAAGTCAATGTTACAAATACCTAAGCCACAAAGTCACCTTAGTTTTCAGTGTTCAAAAAATTCAATTTTGAAGTCAACTATCTTCATCTTTTGCGCAAAACTTGGACTCAAAATAAATGCTAGTTGAAATTCATTGTAATTTTTTTTAAGTTGCCACTAAATTGTCAGAAGAAAGTGAATCAATGAATGAGGTAAAGATTCTTCTCTATTGCCTGAGTTGACCGACTGCCCATCTTACACAGAAGAATGGAGTTCTCTATGTCTAATTGCTAAATGACTACAAAAGAAATCTTTTTCTGTCTCTCTTTTCCATTATTTAAAGGGGTGAGGAAGTGGAGTAAGGCAGAGAAAATCCTAATCTCTAAATTAATAGAGAACTGGTAAGGAGAATAGCTACACCAAGCCACTCTCTCTTCTAAGACACAAAATTATTGTTTCTTAGGTAAAATTATTATTTCCAGACAGATCAGTATATATTTGCCCCGAGTTTGATCCAAAGAATATAATCTTCCTGTCCTAGAGTAAACTTTCCTACACAGTTTTCCAGGCTCTGTGGAGTCTGGATCAGATACTCCTGTCTTCTCCTTTGGGACCTGCTCTGAAGACTACTCAGCAGCTTTCCCAAAGCATACCTTACAGTGGCCTGACTGCTATGCAGGTTCATATTTTATGGGGGCATTCTGAGTCCCAGACAGGAGAACACAAAATTCCTATAACTGTACTTGAAGAGGGCCTAGTCTCACTAAAGTACAGGTAAGTTGCTGTTCTCAAAGCATCAATCAGTAAATGAAACAAGGAGAAAACACTCTCATTATTAAGAGTTTAAGAAATATCAACAGAAGCAGTTACATAGTAACTGCAATAGAAAGTTTTTAATTAAGTAGATCAGTTATAATGGCGGCACAGCCCTTAACCCAGAGAAGCAGTTGAGCTAGTAAAGTCAAGTAACCTTAGCAGTAATGTCAGACATGACCCGACATTTGGTACTCTGATATAAAAGTGCATTTAATGTCACCGAACAAAAGGAGAAACTCTTTTGGACCTATGACTACATTTTACCTCAGAACTTTCCTTCAAAAAGATTTTCTACATGCCAGTGTAATTTTACTAATGTATCTGTCTGAAGCACTAAGTAGCAAGGATATAGATATTTGCCCATAACAATGATTAGACTGGCAAGAACTCTATGAATCAAATAAAGATAAAATATGTAAACTATGGCTCAATTTTTTAAAAATTTATGTATTTGAATAACATCTTCCTAAATTTAAATTTTCTCCCAAGTTTTCAAACATTTATTGCTTATCTTAAAAATTAACTTTACTTCATTTTATTTTAAAAGTTATCTGCTAATAATAATCCCAAGAACTAGACTGAATCCCTTACTATTCTTGCTTGACTGTCAAAATATCACTATAGCCTAGGTAAAACAGCTTAAGGGCAACTTTCTAGGAAGACTAGAAAGAAAACTATAAGCTAATACAGGGCTCTACCTTTCTGTTTGTAAACGTGCCAAAAATTCACCCTAGGTATGCATCTAACCTAGGCCTATTACAAAAAGAGATAACGATGTTGTCACCCAGTTCCCAGGGAATGCAAAGATAAATAATATAAGGCCCACAAAGGGCTGTGAAAAATCAAGGTGGTACCTAAGTATAAAAAGGTGCTACATCCAGATTAAAGATAATTCTCACCTGGATAAGCCCAGATGTGCTTGAACTGGGTTTACGTTTATAGGCCACAAGCTTCCCTGCAGGAGAAAGCCCTGCATAAAGGGCAGACCTTTGCCTCCATGTAATCTCTCCCTCACTGAATCCAGGGCATCTGTCTGCACGGGAGAGACATCATCCATTTTCCCAGGGGATAATGGACCGTCAGGAGTCTCTGATCCAGATTTCTCAGCCATATCATCTTGATCTTGACATGATGGCATAGAGATTTTCACACGAGAAGAATAAACAGGAGGATTCTTTTCACCCCGGCTCTTTCGCTGAGAAGCCAACTCAATGATGAAGCTGCCCACCTTAAGTGACTGTGGCATGTTGCTATTGATGTGCTGGGATAAGATGCTCAAAATCTTGTTCCGATCCTCCTCCCAGTTGCAGTCTGAGATGATCTCGATCAGTTTGGTGGGACCACCAGGTGACCTCTGATGCACATAGGAAGTAGAAGCTGATTCCCCTTCATTGCAGGAAGACTTCCAGCTCTTTTCTGATAAGGAATTGAAAGATACTTCTGTATTATAGCATTTTGTACTGAACTTTGAAAGATTTTCATTTTTCCTGAGTTCTAAGAAAAGTGCTATGGGGATAAATATTCAACAGTTTTCCGGTATCCCATTCCCATGGACTTTCACTGGTAAACTGACACCTACAATTTGGGAGTTTTCCATGAAGAAAAGAAAAAGATTCCAGAAAATCAGACTGTAATAGTCTTCACTATTCTACTCATTGGGCTCTCTTGATAAAAGTGAATCCCTCTTGAGACTGCCATTAACTATTACATAAGAAGGTACTATCTTGCAAACAAAGTATATAACCAGGGTTAGGCTTATTTAGTATAGTGTACCTGCTATCCATATAAGCAAAGCAAAGACACTTGCAAGATGCTTTGTAATATGTGAGGGGTAGAGTCAACCCTAAAGAACAGCAAGAAAGATGATGTTTTTGTTGGGGAAAAAACCTTACACTCTACCTCTAGTTTCCACTGCAAATATTTCTGAACTACTTCTATGCCTCTGGATATGATTGTTCCACTTCTAAATTTCATGCAAGACCACTCACAACTCAAGTATTTTACACTCATGGCAACATACTAACTAAATATACATTTCACTAGCTAGATTTCTATAGCAGGATCTCCCAACCAATGTACTACAGTTATCAATACATCAGGACAGCAATTCCCTCAGCCTTCAGGGTAATCATGCTAATAAGCACCCTTTCCACTTGCCTCAATGTGCTAGCAACATTATCATTTTTGTATGTTTATCATGCCATAAAAAAAGTTTAGCAGACACTGCTGCTTAAATGTCTGATGTCTTAAAAAGCACAATCAAAAAGAAACGGTTAATTCCCTAGACACTACCTTCATCATACTAATTCTAGCTGTAACATTTACTAGATAAATCAGTGATACTCCTTCCTTTCTCCCTCTGTATTCTCCAACTGCAGCAACTATTGAAAATCTCAGGTGCAATTTCAGTAACTAATGATGTCAATATTGCCAAGGTTTGTAAAGGAGTTTTAAAAAAAATCACCGACCTTCTCCTGTTTCTTACAACACAACATACCACGAATACCAACAAATTGTATTTCTTAGAAAAGGAAAGTTAAACACAGCAAAAAACTGGGGAAAAAACTTACCTATAGTGTCTATTTTTACCAAAACTACAAAAAAAGTAGGTAGACATGCTCTGGATTGGTAGCTTTGGTTCCCCCTCATTATTAGTATAGTCCATATCTATATATTAATAATTACTATCAAATGATAAGTCATAGTTTTCATTCTGACCTTGTGATTTATCAGAATCATCCTCCAGGTCACAATTGAGTGGTTTCAAAGGCTGCTGTTCAGAAGCTGGCTCCTGACAAAGGGAACAATACAAATACTTCAGTTCAACACATATTTAATATCAACGGACTAGGACATATGAATTAAATCTCTAAAGGAAGCCTAAAATAATAGAAAAATTAAAGTACTCAAAGAACATCTTGACATCCACACACACACTTGCATTACTATCACACTATACAGCCATAAAAACAAGTAATCTTGCTGTTTAACATCTGTGATAGTGACTGAGTTACCAAGAAACAATTAACTTTGCATTTTATAGTGTAATTCTAATAAAAAAGGAAAAACATTTGATCTTTAATGAAATAACTTTCAACTATTTAGAAAATTCACCAATGCAGAAAGATCAAATCCTAATAAACCACATTATTAAAACCAAAAATGTTTAAATTTTCAAAATTACTCCAACTTCAGAAAGAGTTAATACTTGTAAAATGACCTTAAGGGAATATGTTCTAGAATAGGTATGCAGAGGAAGATAAATTGACATGCACATTATGTACACCTTCTCTGCCCCTAAAGAATTACTTCATATTATACCAATAGTAATGCAAATTCTAATACTAGCAACAAGGAACTGGAAGTTAGAGAAATCTACGCAATAAGGAATTCACCTTTACACTACAGTTCTCAGGACTAGAATGACATGAGCCCTGTTGCTGAAATGATGGGGATGGTGATGGTGATGGTTGTCTCTCTTCTTTTTTTCGTTCATACACTCGAACTCGGGCACAAGTCATCATACTTTCGAAGTACAAGTAGACTGGATCCTTGTCTTCTTCCCGAATCTGTAAGTTTCATACAACAAAACATGCCAAATATTGGGGGGGGGGGAGTCTCCAGGATTCCAAAAGGAAGAGGATGTAATCTTCTATTACAACACTTAAAAATTTTTAATGCAAACTTTAAATAGTACAATTACGGTTTGTATGTGCTGACTCTTGGGGCAGTCAGAAAGGATCTGTTTCTCTTTTAAGAAAATTCAGCACACCAGAGCAGTGCTTGTCAAATTATCTGCAGTGAAGGATAAATTTCTTAATTACCTGTCACACACAGACTGGTATTTTTGAAAAGACAGTAAAATAAATTACTAGAAAAACAAAGATCAAGTTTATCAGCATTAGATTTAATAGATAAGAATTTCTCTATCAACTTGTGGCAAAGGTTTCTAAATATCTCCTTTTGCTTTTTATACTTGTTTCATCACAGACTAATAATTAACAGTTATAATCAGAACTGCTTAACCTATTAACACAAGAGAACATCAGATGGTCTACCTATCATCTTCACCTGGTCATGCAACTATTTACTTTAAACCTTAAACTTTATTGTATATGAAGACAATATGCTTTAAAAAGATCACAGTGACTCTTTAAAGTTTCTTCCTAATGCTTTTCTAATAGTGCATACTACATCTCAATCACTCAATATTCTATACTACAGGAGTAAGAGAAACTTTAGAAGACTTGCCAAGTCGTTTTTTTTAAAGCCGATTTGACCTCCTAAAGAGAGATTTAGCTATCTTTAAGAATTATAATAATTCTGCATAGGTCCAAGTACAGCTTTTCTTCAATACAAAATACTACAGAATACTATATGATCCTCAGTTGGTTGAGTCCACACATGCAGAACCACAGGCACAGAAAAGCTAACTGTAACATTACATGCGGACTTTTGACTACACAAAGGGTCTACACTCCAAACCCTCCTTGTTGTTCAAGGGTCAATCATACTACTATTCACTCTACTTTTATGACATTTTTTAAATTAATTTATTTCTTATTGAAGGATATTGCTTTACAGAATTTTGCTGTTTTCTGTCAACTTTTATGACACTTTTAAAATGCCAACAATTAAACTGACTAAATCAGAAAGGGAGATGGCTTGCAGACATACTACCTGAAAGCACCATGATTCACAAAATACAAAACAAAAATCTGGTTTAAATCCATTACCTTTACAAATTATTTTTATGACTTTCAATAAATGTATAACTCCAAGCTTACCACAGGATTGGGTTTGGGAGTATATGCCCTCGCAGGTTTAATTCCTGTGAGTAGTTTGCCCTTCACAGTAGTAGATGAAACTTCTGGCTGAGGCAACAACAATGGTTTCATAGGCTCAATGACAGAAGGCGTTGGAATATACACTGGTTCTGGATCTACTTCACCTTCTACTTTCACCCACAGTGGGTAATGTCGAACAGGCTGTTCAGGTTCTGTTTCACAGATAGCTTAACAAAAGGAAGGGTAAGACAAAAGTTAACTGAGGCATTGTCAAAATATCTCCCTCATAAAAAGCATTATATCATTAAAATAATCAAACAGATAGGTACCCCCTAAGAAACCTTTAGTTGGCCCTCATGAACCTTAATTAATTAACCAAGTATTTGTTGAATACCTATTATAAATCAGACACTGTTTTAGATCCTAAAGTGAAAACAGCTATGACTAAAACAAAGTTCTTGCCTTCACAGAGTTTATAATCCACAGGAGAAAACAATCTAATAAACATATAGTATCAAGTAATAACAACACAGAAAAATATAGATGGATAAATAAAGGATAAAGAGTTAACAGGAGATGCTATTATAATTAACATGATCAGAAGAGGCTTTCTCTATTATCTTGGAAAGATAATCATTCTATATTACACTTTTTAATTTTACAAATAACAACAAGTACTTTTTGAACCTATCTACAGATTCTAAGCACTTACTATGTTTTAATTCATATAACTGTAACAATGGTCCTTGAGATATTATTATTTCCATTTGGTTCCAAATGGGGAAAGGAATATATTATGGCTGTGTATTGTCACCCTGCTTATCTAACTTCTATGCAGAATACATTATGAGAAATGCTGGGCTGGATGAAGCACAAACTGGAGTTAAGATTGCCTGGAGAAATATCAGTACCTCAGATATGCAGATGACACCACTCTTATGGGAGAAAGTGAAGAAGAACTAAAGAGCCTCTTGATGAAAGTGAAAGAGGAGAGTGAAAAAGCTGGCTTAAAACTCAACATTCAGAAAACAAGATCATGGCATCCAGTCCCATCACTTCATGGCAAATAGATGGGGAAACAGTGGAAAGAGTGACGGACTTAATTTTCTTGAGCTCCAAAACCACTACAGATGGTGACTGCAGCCATGAAATTAAAAAGACTCTTGCTCCTTGGTAGAAAAGCTGTGACAAACCTAGACAGCATATCAAACAGCAGAGACATTACTTTGCCGACTAAGGTCTGTCTAGTCAAAGCTATGGTTTTTCCAATACTCATGTATGGATGGATGTGAGAGTTGGACTATAAAGAAAGCTGGGCGCTGAAGAACTGAAGCTTTTGAACTGTGGTGTTGGAGAAGACTCTTGTGAGTCCCTTGGACTGCAAGGAGATCCAACCAGTCCATCCTAAAGGAAATCAGTCCTGAATATTCATTGGAAGGACTAATGTTGAAGCTTAAACTCCAATCCTTGGGCCACCTGATGGGAAGAACTGACTCATTTGTAAAGACCCTGATGCTGGCAAAGATTGAAGGCAGGAGGAGAAGGGGACAACAGAGGATGAGATGGCTGGATGGCATCACCGACTCAATGGATCTGAGTTTGAGTCAACTCTAAGAGTTGGTGATGGACATGGAGGCCTGGCGTGCTGCAGTCCATGGGGTTGCAAAGAGTCTGACATGACTAAGCAATTGAACTGATACTTTGCAAAAGCTGAGGTTCAGGGAAGTCCAATAATAAGAGGCAGAATCTGGATCAAACCCAGTCAATCTGGTTCCAGAACTGTTACTGTTGCCTTCTGATGACAACTTCTATTCAGAAATCAGCCTGAACTCAGCATAGAAGCAAAAATACATAAACAGGAAAGCAATGAAACTTGACTAAGACGAAATCATACCATCAATAAGTTCTACACAAAGGAAAACATGCACTGATTCTTAACCAAATTAGAGGATTTGGTTAATAGTCTGCTGGCTTCTTTTTCAAAAGCAAACTGCTCATTCCCATCAATAAGACAAGAGAAGCAAACATTGTGTTTTGCATTTCAATGATCAGTGCTCAGAGAGGATAGCTCCAAACCAAAGACCCACAATCTTTGCCTAAAATCACTTAAAAGGAGCAACTGACACTTAACCTTGCATAACAAAGCAGTATCCAAACTGCTACCTGATCTCATAAGAAGTCCATTTGCTCTAAACACTAAGACTCAATTACTGATGAATAATTTTGTCTAAAAGTCTCCTAAGGCTAACATCATTCAGAGTGTAACTATAAAATAGTGAATAAAGGTTTAAAGATTAAAATATCAAGGGCGAAAAAACCTGAGCTAGAATGTGATTGAGTTAATTCGTTAGCTACTTAGCAGCCTCTGTTATTCAACTTTTGTAACTTAGCTTATTTATCACATAATTCACAAAGTCTGTTAAAACCCCAGTATTCATTCAGGTATTCAAATATTTGAACATTCATATGTATCAGACTTTGTAGACACAGTAATGAACAAAACTGATCAAAAATTCTTGCTTTCATGGAGGTTATATTTAAGTTGCAGAGGGACGAGGGTAAGACAGTCAATAAAAAAGGAAAATAATGAGAATATGTTGGATTTTCAAGTGCTTATGAGAAAAACCAAGCACAGAGAAGTACTGATAAACAGTTTAGTGAGTATGTATGAGCATATATCTTAAGGAGGATGGTTGCAATTTTTAAAAGAGTAACCAGGATGCTCTTACAAACAAGGTGGTGTATACAGAGCCTCTATCACTTATTTGGTTAAAGCTTTGTTGTCTAGTTCTGTGAATTATTTCACACATATTAATTTTACTACAAAAATGGTCAAGCAAAACTGTCTTGCCTCTTTCAATCATCTTCCAAGGACTTTTAAGCCTCCATAAACTAAGGATTTACTAAGAACCCTTTTCATCTTTTTTTTCTTTTGAAAACAATAGCTCATAACTTCACAATACTTCCAAAGAAAACCTCTTAAAATGTCTAAACATATTAATTCCTCACAGAGAATCAAAAACAACTCTAAATTTTGTGGATAAAATAGCAATTGTGGCTCCAGTAAATAGGAGAGTTCACAAAAATCTATTGAATTGAGTTCTGTTGAGGACAGTGTTAAGATTGGAATGACAGCAACTAGGGTAAGCGTTAAAAATTAAGACTACCATTGGCAGAGACTACACCTGAAGCCATGAAAATGGACAGACTCCACACAAGACCCTGAACAACAGTCCACTTCCCCACACTTCTTTAACCCCACTGTCCACGTGACTCCTTTACAGAGTCTGGAATCCAAGACTGAACGCTTCTCTTTCCCCCCTCACAATACACCTCCGATACTCCTACTTTTAATCTGAAATCCAGATAAAAGAAGCTAGCAAAGACACAATGAGGGGAGAGCCAGAGTAGCATATATACACAGAAGCCAAGAACAGAAACCTGTTTCAAGAAAAAAGTAATACATCCCCTTGTTTCTATTCAAATGCCTTCTAATACACACCATCTTCCCAAGGTTCTGTAGCATTATCATTTTGCCTTCTCAGTTCTCAAAAAGCCTTTTGTTCATGATACTTAAAACATGACACTTTTGTTACTGTGGCATTTAAAATTATCATAAATATGTATCTACATGTTTACCTGTTATCAAATTGACAGTAACTTCTTACAGACGAACTTAAGTTTTAACTGTCTGTATTTTAACTCCTCTCACTCCTAGCAGTGCCCAGAGTACTTGCTCCATGAATGAAGTGTTGGGCATGTAAGTCTCAGAAAACTGCTATGCTAACAGTCAGCAT
The DNA here is from genome assembly GCA_006408675.1 of Madoqua kirkii. NCBI lineage: Eukaryota > Metazoa > Chordata > Mammalia > Artiodactyla > Bovidae > Madoqua > Madoqua kirkii. The sequence continues at coordinate 36,588 of SJYC01101688.1, forward strand.
ACTATATTCATCTCCCTCCCATTCTGAAGAAATTTTAAACCTCTTTATTGTGAAATACCCAAATGTACAGAAACAATGTATATACAACTTAATAGCAATACATATTAACAAATATACAACCATGTAAACTCTATAAAAATTAAGAAGTGAAATATGGCCATAAACCCCAGAAGCCTTTGCTTGTCTTTCTCATAATTCCTTCCTACAAGCAACTCCCTTAAATTAGCCACCTCTCTGCATTCCTTTTTAACACCAAACATCACCACTAAACATCACAGCTTAATTTTGTCTACTTTTGAAATTAGAGATGTATTCCCTGCCTTTTTTCCCTTCTCACTTAACAATTTTGCAAAATATATCTATATTCTACACATGAATCATTCCACTGATTATTCATATATTATTTATTCATTCTAATGCTATCAGATATCTGGGTTTGTTTGCAGGTTTTAGGTACTTTGAGTCATTGTGCCAAAACACTGTTGTAGAATGCAGTTCTGCTGGTTACTCTGAAGTCAAAATACTAGAATAAGGGCATGTGAGTCACCAATCCCAGCAGAAACTGTCAAACTACTTTCCAAAGTGCTTATACCAATTTACATGACCACTAGCAGTACATCAAAGCTCCCATTTCTTAAGAGCTGATATCATCAGAGAATTTTAATTATAACCATTTTTGCAGGCATGCAGTACAATCTTGCTGTGGATGTAGTTTGCATTTCCAATTATAAATGAGATGCTCAACATCCCTCCTGAAGTGCCTCTAAAAGACTTGCCCCCACTTTTAAAAACATATTTTCATTTATTTGGCTATGATGAATCTTAGTTGTGGCATGCAGATCTTTAGTTACAGGATGATAACTCTGTAGTGCTGCACGTGAAATCTCAGTTGTGGAATGTGGGATCTAGTTATCTGATCAGCAATCGAACCCAGGTCCCAAGCACTGGAAACACAGTCTTAGCCTCTGGGCCACCAGAGAAGTCCCAGACTTGCCCTTTTTAAAATGGGACCACTTAGTTCTGATTAATCTGCACCAATATCTCTATATATTCTGGATACAAGTCTCTAAATATTGCAAGTATCTATTTTCTCACTGTAGATTACATTTTCACTTGCTTAATGTCTTTAAGACCTGAGTATCTCATTTTTAACTCATCAAATATATTGGCTTGGCCAACAAGTTTTGTTTGGATTTTTCTGTAAGATATTATGAAAAAACCTGAATGAACATTTTGGTCAACCCAAAAAAGACTGATTATGTCTCCGGTCACGCTTAAGAACTCTTCTACTAATATGAGATCATACACACACACACACGTGCATTTTTTTAAACATTATCTTCCAAAAGTTGTGTTGATTAGTTTTGACAATTGGGTCTGTAATCTATGTAGAAATTATTTCTATGTATAGCGTGAGGAATAAAATTTCATATATTCCCCATATGGATATTCAACGATTCCACCAACATTTACTGAAGAGATCATCTTTTTCCTTACTCTTCTGCCATTTTTGTCGAAACAACTGTTGATGTGTTTGAGTCTAGTGCAGCCTCTCTATTTTGTCTACTAGTCTATTCAGTTGATACTCAAGCCAGAAGCATCATTTTGTTGTTGTTGGCCACACCACGTGGCATGTGGGATCCTAGTTCCCTGACCAGACATTGAACCCTCGCTCCTGTACTGGAAGCATTAAGTTTTAACCAATGGACTGTCAAGGAAGTCCCCATCCCATCTTATAACTTTTGACATTTAGCAATCAAGACGTCCTGCCTTATTCTAGACTGCCGTGGCTATTTCTAGGTGCATTTTCATATAAATTTTGGAATCAGCTTTTCAAGTTTCACATAAAAAGTTGTCCTAATTTTGATTAGCGATTAGAATTGCAATGAAATATAGAGGAAAAAGAGAAGAAACACCATTACAACATTCAGTTTTGCTTGCTAGGAGTTTTTTGGGTTTGGGGTTTTTGTTGTTGTTTTAGAATGGATACTGAGAGGTTTCTGGGGAGATGATAGAGTAAGCAGCACCAAGATATATGATTCTAGATGTGAACAATAATTGTACTGGCAGAATCTGATATATTTTGAAAATCTGGAGTCTGATGAGGAATTGCACCTTTCAGGGGAGGACTGGGACAGTAAACTTTCGTTAGCTTCAATTTCAGTTCTTGGCACAACACCAGCTACTCATTCCTCATTACCTGGTCACCTGGCAAGTAGCTATGCACGTGTTCCTGGAGCAGCTTACAACACAATAGGAGTCAGGGTGGGCAGAAAGGACAGTTCAGTTCAGTCACTCAGTCGTGTCAGACTCTTCACGACCCCATGAACTGCAGCACGCCAGGCCTCCCTGTCCATCACCAACTCCCGGAGTTCACTCAGACTAACGTCCACTGAGTCAGTGATGCCATCCAGCCATCTCAACCTCTGTCGTCTCCTTCTCCTGCCCCCAATCCTTCCCAGCATCAGAGTCTTTGCCAAAGAGTCAACTCTTCACGTGAGGTGGCCAAAGTATTGGAGTTTCAGCTTTAGCATCAATCCTTCCAAAGAAATCCCAAGGCTGATCTCCTTTAGAATGGACTGGTTGGATCTCCTTGCAGTCCAAGGGACTCTCAAGAGTCTTCTCCAACACCACAGTTCAAAAGCATCAATTCTTTAGCACTCAGCCTTCTTCACAGTCCAACTCTCACATCCATACATGACCACAGGAAAAACCAGATGTGTATAAGAGACAGGAACATAACAGAATCACTTCCTGTCCTAAAGAGCTGAATACCTCTGGGAGACAGCCTAGCCCTGGTGACACTGTCGAGCACTAATTCTGCTTCACCTGGTTGGAGCTGAGGACTGCCCTAGGGCCAGGCTTGCAAAATATGCATATTGTATAAAAGGCCTCCTGATTTTAGCTGCTTGCTATGTTTCTGGCTTCCAGGATGCCTGGGCATTGGGTTCCCCCCATTTGCATCTCTCACAGCTACATATTCAGGGGGATAGGGTCTGAGAGGTTCCCAAACATACTGCATGCAGGTAACTCAACCCCGGCCCCGTGGGGGTGTCAGAATTCTCAGAAGCATTAGTCACTTCTCCGATCTACTCTTCAGAAAACCTCTAAAGGTAAATTATATACTATAAAAATAATTACAGTAGTCTCTCTACGTCTATGAATATTTTTAAAGGTCTACAATTTAGTTGAGAAATAAAATAAAATCTTACCTGCTGGGGATAATCCATTTATTTGTTTGTGCTCATTAAATTCTGAATTAACATTCAACAAAATCTTACTGGCCTTCTTTCTAGTATGGGTCAAGCAGTGTTGTATCAGCTTCAGTGCTAAAACATTTGCCTTTCAGCAGTGGATCCAAATAGAATTCATGTGGGTGCTGCCGCTGCTAAGTCGCTTCAGTCGTGTCCAACTCTGTGCGACCCCATAGACAGCGGCCCACCAGGCTCCCCCATCCCTGGGATTCTCCAGGCGACAACACTGGAGTCGGTTGCCATTGCCTTTTCTGTCTGCGGGTGAGGCCTTGGCATTTTACAGTTTGTCAGGAGGTTGCATTGTACAGTCAAGGTGGAGAATCACTGTCCTGAGGGAATGATGGGGCAAAGAGCACAAGGACAGACTTGGCCAGGCTCTCATTTTTGATATCCATGTGGTGTTGAGAACCTCACTCATGTCTTTGGCTTTCAGGCTGGACTTACTTCTGGACAAGGAGAGAATAGGGTTTGATGGTCTCTGAGTTCCTTTCCCTTACTCCTAAGTCTCTTGGTCTGAACCAAGGTATAAGTCCCTTTCAACTCCTACATTCTAGGACTTTTCAAGCTATTTTGTGGTGAGAGGAACTGGAAGCTTTTGGAGAGTCCCTGAGCTCAACACCTGTTCAGATGCCTCTCCCATTCTCTATACCAACTTATTTTACCCATTGGGTGTCCATCAGTCTCAGTGTTAAACCAACTTAACAGAAGACAGTGGCAACAACAAAGCTATAAAAGGTCCATTAGTCCCCATAATGCCCATCTTTCCCAGACTGCTTCCTCCATCTAGACACTTATGGGACAGTGAATCAAGCATTACCCAGGGAAGCAGAAAGGCCAGTGCCTGGTGAATGACAAGTATGAAGACAAGGAACCAAACATGTCTCCGAAGCGCCGGCTCTGGCAAGTAACTCAACATG
>SJYC01101691.1:0-51194 GCA_006408675.1 Madoqua kirkii
CTGGAATGGATGAATTTAACTCAGATGACCATTATATCTACTACTGTGGGCAGGGATCCCTTAGAAGAAATGGAGTAGCCGTCATGGTCAACAAGAGTCCGAAATGCAGTACTAGGATGCAATTTCAAAAACGACAGAATGATCTCTGTTCATTTCCAAGGCAAACCATTCAATATCACGCACGGTAATCCAAGCCTATGCCCCAACCAGTAATGCTGAAGAAGCTGAAGTTGAAGGGTTCTATGAAGACCTTCAAGACCTTGTAGAACTAACACCCAAAAAAGATGTCCTTTTCATTATAGGAGACTGGAATGCAAAAGTAGGAAGTCAAGAAACACCTGGAGTAACAGGCAAATTTGGCGTTGGAGTGGGGAATGAAGCAGGTAAAAGGTCATAGAGTTTTGCCAAGAGAATGCGCTGGTCATAGCAAACACCCTCTTCCAACAACACAAGAGAAGACTCTACACATGGACATCACCAGATGGTCAACACTGAAATCAGATTGATTATATTCTCTGCAGCCAAAGATGGAGAAGCTCTATACAGTCAGCAAAAACAAGACCAGGAGCTGACTGTGGCTCAGATCATGGTGAGAATTAAGTGAGATAATGTAAAATAATTTTTAAACTCTGAAGAATATGTAAATGTTGGTTGTTATTATATTGTTTTATTGAGTACATAATGGGGAATGCTGTGGTCTTTTTCTGTTACCTCTTTGAAGTACCTAAGAACAGTGGAAAGATTGAGTTCTGGAGTCTTTTCTGGAAAAGACTTGGAATCTTGGTCCTTCACTTACTGGCTCTGTGGGCAAGTCAGTTAACCTCTGTGAATCATTTCAATTTCCTCACCATTAAGAGAAAGAGAGACAAAAAGAATTATAATGCAGTGTTTATTTTCCAGGGTTTCAGTGAGAATTCATAATAACGTATGTCAAGTATGTACATCACTGAAATCCACCCTCCCATGTAATTCTTGGTCCACAATATCATCTCTATTTCCATTAAGCCTTCACTGGCTTTTCCTTTTCTAAAATTGAAGTATAGTTGGTTTACATTGCTTTATTTAGGTATGCAGCAAAATGATTTGCTTATCACACATACACAGATATATTCTTTTTCAGATTCTTTTTTTTTTATCGGTTATTAGATATTGAATGGGCCTCCCCAGTGGCTCAGATGGTAAAGAATCCACCCGCAATGTGGGAGACCTGGGTTCAATCCCTGGGTTGGGAATGGCTACCCACTCCAGTATTCTGGCCTGGTGAATTCCACGGACTATATAGCCCATGCGGTCGCAAAGAGGTGGACACGACTGAGCAACTTTCACTTTCACTTTGGGGCTTCCCTGATCGCTCAGACAGTAAGGAATCTGCCTGCAATGCTGGAAGATCTGGGTTCAGTGTTGAATATAGCTCTCTATGCCACACAGTAGGTCCTTGTTGTTTATTCCATTTTAAACTAGTCCTTGATGGCGCACAGTGACTTTCCTTGAACTGAGGCAATCAGGACACCTAATCCTTATGGTGGCAATACGTTAGAGATCAGATGTGAATTAGGTCGACCCTGGGAAGGCGATGGGCATGGACTGGTGTGGGAGGTGCCTCACAGAGATAAGCCTCTCACCCTGCACAACCGGCTGCACAGCACCCCTGCAGCCTGGTCCCGCTGCATGACCTTCAGGCATCCTCTATGGGGCAGTGGCTGATACCCGCTGCTGTCTTGGACACTGGGTCACAATCAGCCCCCAGAAAACTAATCTGGCCCATGACTTTGACCTTCCTGGCTGTGTGGGCTCTGAATTTTCAGAATGAGAGCTTCTCTTTGGGTGAGATATTGTTTCTCAGGTCTGTTTTAAACACAAGTATTAATATCTCCTCAGCACGGATCAGGACTTGTATCAGCTCAGAACCATAAAACAGGCAGTGCGGGCAATTTCATCCAACCACCTTGGTTTATGGAAGAGGAAACCGAGGCCAGAGTGCTGAGGTGACATCATCAGAGACGCATTGAGTTATGAACAGCACCAAGAGGAGAATGTGGGTCCGGCTTTAGGTCCAGTGATTTTTCCATTTCTTTCATCCATCTTTCCAATAAACATTTATTGAGCACCCACTATGTACCAAGAGCTATGGTAAGAGCTGGGGATATTGTTATCACCAGGGATGAATAATAGATGCCCTGACCATTTCACACTACCTACCTGTATGTGCTAACAATATAGATTAATGAGCTCCCTGCCACTGCCCTCTGTTAGGTCATGGAATAGGTAAGTGTGGATGAGAAGAGAAAGAGAGAGGTATATCTCCAGCATGGGCTGTCACTTACCCATCTGCCTACCCAACCTAGGCAGGAAAACTTGCTAAGGGGATCCCTGGGCTGCCGGGCACAGCATGAGGGCTTGAAAACGTGGAGGGGGGTGGGGATAGGGCAAGAAGGAAAAGAGGCACAGAGATTCTGACAGCAGGCTTTAAAGGTGCTGAAAGCAAACCGCGGTCCTCCTACATAGCTGAACGGAGTTTGGGCGGGGATGTGTGGGCCTACTTAATGACGAGACTCTACTTCCCTGGGGGCATGGGAGCACTAGAGGAAGAAGCAGGATTCAGCAGCTGTCCCCCATCTTCCTGATCTCATGAGCTCAGCTGCTGTGCCCCACTCCAGGGCCCCCCTTTCCAGGACTCCTAACCTCAAACAGCCAAGACCACTAAGTTGGCTGGGGACCAGCTTACCTGGAAACTAGAAAGATACGCTGTGCACTTATCCTCGGTGAGTCACTGCTTTCATTTCATTAAACCTCAAGGAAATTTATTTAAGAGTCCTGATAGCCACAATGAGCTTGTAACCAAAAACACTTTTGCATGAACTGATGATAATCAATGGGGAAAGTTTCAATCATCCCGTAATGGGTATCAAAGGTGGTGTTACTTGAACATAACAGAATCACTTCCTGTCCTAAAGAGCTGAATACCTCTGGGAGACAGCCTAGCCCTGGTGACACTGTCGAGCACTAATTCTGCTTCACCTGGTTGGAGCTGAGGACTGCCCTAGGGCCAGGCTTGCAAAATATGCATATTGTATAAAAGGCCTCCTGATTTTAGCTGCTTGCTATGTTTCTGGCTTCCAGGATGCCTGGGCATTGGGTTCCCCCCATTTGCATCTCTCACAGCTACATATTCAGGGGGATAGGGTCTGAGAGGTTCCCAAACATACTGCATGCAGGTAACTCAACCCCGGCCCCGTGGGGGTGTCAGAATTCTCAGAAGCATTAGTCACTTCTCCGATCTACTCTTCAGAAAACCTCTAAAGGTAAATTATATACTATAAAAATAATTACAGTAGTCTCTCTACGTCTATGAATATTTTTAAAGGTCTACAATTTAGTTGAGAAATAAAATAAAATCTTACCTGCTGGGGATAATCCATTTATTTGTTTGTGCTCATTAAATTCTGAATTAACATTCAACAAAATCTTACTGGCCTTCTTTCTAGTATGGGTCAAGCAGTGTTGTATCAGCTTCAGTGCTAAAACATTTGCCTTTCAGCAGTGGATCCAAATAGAATTCATGTGGGTGCTGCCGCTGCTAAGTCGCTTCAGTCGTGTCCAACTCTGTGCGACCCCATAGACAGCGGCCCACCAGGCTCCCCCATCCCTGGGATTCTCCAGGCGACAACACTGGAGTCGGTTGCCATTGCCTTTTCTGTCTGCGGGTGAGGCCTTGGCATTTTACAGTTTGTCAGGAGGTTGCATTGTACAGTCAAGGTGGAGAATCACTGTCCTGAGGGAATGATGGGGCAAAGAGCACAAGGACAGACTTGGCCAGGCTCTCATTTTTGATATCCATGTGGTGTTGAGAACCTCACTCATGTCTTTGGCTTTCAGGCTGGACTTACTTCTGGACAAGGAGAGAATAGGGTTTGATGGTCTCTGAGTTCCTTTCCCTTACTCCTAAGTCTCTTGGTCTGAACCAAGGTATAAGTCCCTTTCAACTCCTACATTCTAGGACTTTTCAAGCTATTTTGTGGTGAGAGGAACTGGAAGCTTTTGGAGAGTCCCTGAGCTCAACACCTGTTCAGATGCCTCTCCCATTCTCTATACCAACTTATTTTACCCATTGGGTGTCCATCAGTCTCAGTGTTAAACCAACTTAACAGAAGACAGTGGCAACAACAAAGCTATAAAAGGTCCATTAGTCCCCATAATGCCCATCTTTCCCAGACTGCTTCCTCCATCTAGACACTTATGGGACAGTGAATCAAGCATTACCCAGGGAAGCAGAAAGGCCAGTGCCTGGTGAATGACAAGTATGAAGACAAGGAACCAAACATGTCTCCGAAGCGCCGGCTCTGGCAAGTAACTCAACATGCTAAGAGCATTCTGAGTCCCAACCAAGAAGAAGCCTCTGCCTGCCAGGCACCCAGCGGTTAAGGAGGAAAATACCCTTATCTACTTTCTTCAGCCCAGGTCTGGTGTGATACAAGAGGAACACACATTCTCCGTTCTTTACTGGCCAGTAATAATGTGGGAAGAATTTGGAGTTCACCCTTCTGGACAAAATGAAAGATTATTAACAGAAGAGTTATTGATAAGGATACAAATAAATTTTATTTTCCATTGTAGATCTATTTCTAAAAATATTATGTTCAAGTTGAACATATGAAAACAGCACACTTCTTTCTTCTTTACTTGAAGTGGCATCTAAGAATTTCAAGTGTGACTTCTCTGCATCTTAGTCTACTAGTTATAATGCAGCAGCCAACATTCAAATCCATGGAAGCAAATCCTTTTGTAAAGGATTAGATTAAATCATGTGAGGATGATCCAGGTCTTTCTTACATTTTTAAATATTTTCAGTGAGAGACTTTATCAATCTTTATTACTCCTTACAGATTCAACTTTCAGTTCATACAAAGTCAGCCTCAGATGGAGACTCACTATTCTGATTACTCTATTGGGAAGATTGCTGAGCTTAGTCACTCAGTCATGTCTGACTCTTTGAGACCCCATGGACTGCAGCCTGATATATATGTATATATTGTTGCTGTTGTCAGTTACTAAGTCATGGTCAACTCTTTGCAACCCCATGAACTGCAGCACTGCAGGCACCTCTGTCTGCCACTATCTCCCAGAGTTTGATCAGACTCCTGTCCTTTGAGTCAGTGATGCAATCTAACCACCTCATCCTCTGCTGTCCCCTTCTCTTTTTGCCTTCAATCTTTCCCAGAATCAGGGTCTTTTCCAATGAGTCAGCTCTTCATATCAGGTGTCCAAAGCACTGGAGCTTCACCTTCAGCATCAGCCCTTCCAATGCACAATCAGAATTGATTTCCTTTAGGATGGACTGGTTGTATCTCATTGCTGACCAAGGGACTCTCAAGAGTCTTCTCCAACACCACAGTTCAAAAGCATCAATTCTTCGGTGTTCAGCTTTCTTTACAGTCCAACTCTCACATCCATACATGCTGCTGCTGCTGCTGCTGCTGCTGCTGCGTCGCTTCAGTCGTGTCCAACTCTGTGCGACCCCATAGACGGAAGCCCACCAGACTCCCCCATCCCTGGGATTCTCCAGGCAAGAACACTGGAGTGGGTTGCCATTTCCTTCTTTAATGCCTGAAAGTGAAAAGTGAAAGTGAAGTTGCTCAGTTGTGCCCAACTCTTAGCGACCCCATGGACTGCAGCCCACCAGGCTCCTTGGCCCATGGGATTTGCCAGGCAAGCGTACTGGAGTGGGGTGCCATTGCCTTCTCCAGCACATCCATACAAGACCACTGGAAAAACTATAGCTTTGACTAGATAGACCTTTTGTGGCAAAGTAATATTTCTGCTTTTTAATATGCTGTCTAGATTTGTCATAGCTTTCCTTCCAAGGAGCAAGCATCTTTTTATTTCATGGCTATGCCACTAACCTCAGTGATTTTGGAGCCTAAGAAAATAAAATCTTTAAACTATGTGCATGTAAAAAAATGAGGATTTTTTAAAATTACAGAGTAAAGAGAATCTACCATAAGTATGATATTTAATGATGAAACTTTAGAAGCATTTTCACTAAAGTCAGAAATCAATGTTGTCTGCTATTCAACACTGTAGTGGAGTCTTAGCTATTACATTAAGACAAGGAAAAGAAATAACAGTTAAACAGAATTGGAATGAAAGACAAAAAATGATTTCTGTTTGCAGGGAACATTATAAGCATAGATAGTCCAAAATAATTTACTCATATAAGAGGTGCAGTGAATTGCTAAATTTAAGAGCAAGTTAAAAAACCAACATTACTCCCAAATACTGGCAATAACCGACAAATAATAGCTATTAGAAAATATGATAGAACAAAATTCTATGTAGAGTGGCAACAGAAATTACTAGGTACGTGGGAGTAAACCTGTGAAAAAGTGCCTGCTGATCAGTTGCTTAGTCGTGACTCTTTGTGGTCCCATGGACTGTAACCTGCCAGACTCCTCGTGGGAAGACATTTATGAAGAAAATTATTAAATATTATTGGAAGACATAAAATAGATCTGAATAAAATTATAAATACGTCAATTCTCCCCCCAAATATTCTCTAAATTCAATGCTTTCAAATGAAAACTCAACAGAAATTTTTGTGGTACTAGACAAACTGATATCTAACCTCACAATTTCCAAAATGGTTTGAAAATAAGAACAAGACGGAGGCTTGTTGGCTTTTTTTCTATACATTAAAGTTTATTATAAAGCTTTAGAACATAAAACAGTGAAATAATAGAACACGGATTAAAAAAAATAAAATAATGGAACAGACCAGAGACCCCAGAAATAGCAGCATATACAGATTTTGAATCTTAATATATTATACAGGCGACAGTGGGATGGAGTGCTCAATAAACTGATAACTGATTTGTCATGTGGGAAAAAAGTGAAGTTGATTCTTATCTCACACATACACAAAATAAATTCTAAATGGATTAAGACCTAGAAAATGAAAACCAAATGTTAAGCAGGTTAGAAAAAAATACGGGACCTCTCTGTTCTTGAGATAGGGAACACAAGTCACAAAAAGCAGAAATGATAAAAGAAAATACTGATTTCATTAAAATTTGAACTTTCTTTGTAACAAATGATCCCATAAACAAAAGATAAGTGATAGATTAGAGAAGATATGCAATGTATCAGAATACATAAAAGACTCATATCAGAACATATAGAGATTTCCTACAAACTGATAAGAAAAACCATCTGATCGAAAATTGTGTGGAGGATATAAACAACTCACAAAAGTCCAAACAACAAATAAACACATGGCAAGATACTCAAAATAATTAATAGTCAGTGAAATAGAATAAAAGCAACATGAGATGCTATTTCATATCGATCAAATTGGTGAAAATTAGAAAGTCTGACTGTGACGATGGTGGAAAACTCAAATGCAACTGGTGGGAGACTAAATCGGCACAACACATTTGGAGACAAAACTTAAGATATAGATCTATCTAACTGAAAATTCATACACTGTATGGTCCAATAATACTTCAGTTCAGTCACTCAGTCATGTCCAACTCTTTGAGACCCATGAATCGCAGCACGCCAGGCCTCCCTGTCCATCACGATCTCCCAGAGTTCACTCAAACTCACGTCCATCAAGTCCGTGATGCCATCCAGCCATCTCATCCTTTGTTGTCCCCTTCTCTTCCTGCCCCCAATCCCTCCCAGCATCAGAGTCTTTTCCAATGAGTCAACTCTTCTCATGAGGTGGCCAAAGTATTGGAGTTTCAGCTTTAGCATCATTCCTTCCAAAGAAATCCCAGGGTTGATCTCCTTCCGAATGGACTGGTTGGATCTCCTTGCAGTCCAAGGGACTCTCAAGAGTCTTCTCCAATACCACAGTTCAAAAGCATCAATTCTTTAGCACTCAGCCTTCTTCACTGTCCAACTCTCACATCCATACATGACCACAGGAAAAACCATAGCCTTGACTAGACGGACCTTCATTGGCAAAGTAATGTCTCTGCTTTTGAATATGTTATCTAGGTTAGTCATAACTTTTCTTCCAAGGAGTAAGCGTCTTTTAATCAAGCATATACATCTGTATGTACACCTGAGAGAAATTCTCACACATGAACACAAGGACATATATATAAAGGACACATATATAAAGAATGTTCATTGTAGCATTAAAAATTAAATAGCTAAAAAAGCTGAAAATAACCTAAAATGAATAAATAAAATGCATTATATTCACATACTTCAATAGTGTGCATGAGAAACTGAATAAACTAGATCTATGTATTACCATGGGCAGATCTAAAAAATAAAGTGGAATTTAAAAAGCAAGTTCCAGAATGGTACATATAGTTTGATATCATATGTTTAACTATATATAATTTTAAATGAATACATCAAGAAATGAATGGGAGTAAGAAGATGGAGACAAACAGCCCTTTTGAGTTTCGCTGTCAAAGGGTTGGGCTGCACTGCACAAAAGGAAGATGCTAATATATTTTAGGTGAGGAATGTGAGTGTTTGAACAGTGAAGGATGAGCTGGAGATGAATGTGCAGGCTGTGTAGGATGGAGGCAGTCAAGAAGGGACCTTAACTGGATACATGGGTGGACGGATGACACTATAAAGGGGGGTCAGGTTTGATTAAAAGGCATGACAAGCGGACCTCTGGTATGATGATGGGCCCTGGCCTTACTGAGGGTAGAGGACCATGCTGTTGTCACTCCTAAGGAACTTCTGCTCTGGAGTCCCAGTAATCCACCTCCTCTATGTACTAAAAATAAAATGAATTCCACACCCAGTACCACGGCACTGTTACACTGTCTCCACCGCGCTGTAAGCTCCCTCTGCGCCCTGGTGGTTTATTATCTGAGCCCGTGCCTCTCACGGATGTTAGCAAAGGCCGCTCTGGGAAAAGCACTGAGTCTAGTCCTGCCTCCACTGCTTCACCAGTTCTGTGACTTTCTAGAGCGAATCCTGTAAACTCTATGTACTAAAAATAAAATGAATTCCACACCCAGTACCACGGCACTGTTACACTGTCTCCACCGCGCTGTAAGCTCCCTCTGCGCCCTGGTGGTTTATTATCTGAGCCCGTGCCTCTCACGGATGTTAGCAAAGGCCGCTCTGGGAAAAGCACTGAGTCTAGTCCTGCCTCCACTGCTTCACCAGTTCTGTGACTTTCTAGAGCGAATCCTGTAACTTCCACCACCTCAGTTTTCTGCCTCCCAAGGTGGTCACCTTGAGGTGACCGCTGGAGAAAGTCTGCGGGAGCCTGGAGGCGAAGCCCTCCCCTGGACCCCGGTTCCCCAGGACCTAATCGTTGTCCCTCCGCGCTTTCTCCGCCGCTGCCGCCTCTCCACCCACAGCCTTGCCTTTATTTTCTTTATTTTCTTCCCGCCTTTATGGTTCCAGGTTTCCACAAAGCCTGCGGTCAGACGTCGCCGACGACGACCCAGGGCTCCGTCTGGGGCGCTGCCTCGCCCACCTGGCCACCCTTGGGGGGTTACCTGGGGGACAGGGATCCCCCCAGCGCTGCCCGCCTCGGGGTCCCCGGTAGGTGGGCGGCCACCACCCATCCCCTGGGCGCGCACCTGTCTGGGGAGACAGTCCGACGGTTCCAGGCGCGAGCCACAGGGAGCTCGTCTGTCCGCGGGCCCCGCCGGAGCGCTCGTCGCGCAGTCGGCTTCTCTGGCTCCGTCTGTCCGGGGCCCACCTGCCCCTCTGCCCCTCCTCCCGGGCTTCTCCGTCCCCACTCCCGCGCCCCACCCCACCCCCGCCCCGCCCCGTCCCGCCAGCCAGCCTCTCTGGGCCCCGCGGTTGGTCGCTTACGGTGTCACTCCGCCCTCCCCGGCGGGAGCCTCGCGGCGCGCAGGAGCCGCTGCTCTCGTTTGCGAGCGCATAAAGCCTGCGCGCGCCCGGCCGCCAGCCGGGGCGTGAGGGCTCAGCGGCGTTTTCCAGCGACTCCTCTGTCCAGTAGCGCTCCTGCAAACAGGTTTAGGGGCACCCGCTTCCCGCTTCCAGGGAAGTTTGGAGAAAGTGGATTTGAGGAGCCCTGGGGAGTGGTGCCAGCTCCGCTAGCCTTCTTACCCTTTCAGAAGGCTCGCCTTGCGCAGCCTCGCCCATTCTCCCCTTCCTGACTCCTCGGCTCCCTGCCTCTTGCTTCCCTTCGCTCCGGGGTCCCCCGCCCCTCTCTGGCTCAGCATCTTCTTCCTTACCTCATTCTCCCTCATCCTCTCCATCCCTGCCCTCTTAACTCCTGCCACACAGCCTCAGCCTCCTTCTGGTCATCCCACCCTTCCCCTTTCTTCCATCTTTAACCTCCTCCTGCCCACTCCGTCTCATTCCTCCGGCCTCTCTTCTTGTGCTCACACTCTGCGTCCATCCCCGCCTCCTCGCCCGCTTCTCTCCCAGCAAACTTCCACCATGGATTCCAGGCCTCCTTGGACGGCTGCTCCTACCTCGGGGAGCACCCTCGCTGCCGCCAACGCCACCACACCCTGGCTGGGCCGGGATGAGGAGCTGGCCAAGGTGGAGATCGGCGTCCTGGCCACTGTGCTGGCGCTGGCGACAGGGGGCAACCTGACGGTGCTTCTGACGGTGGGACAGCCGGTCCGCAAGCGCTCCCGCATGCAGGTCTTCGTGCTGCACCTGGCCCTGACCGACCTGGGCGTGGCGCTCTTCCAGGTGCTGCCCCAGCTGCTGTGGGACATCACCTACCGCTTCCGGGGCCCCGACCCGCTCTGCCGGGCCGTCAAGTACCTGCAGGTGCTGAGCATGTTTGCTTCCACCTACAGCTGCTGGCCATGACGCTGGACCGCTACCTGGCCGTCTGTCACCCCCTGCGCAGCCTCCAGCAGCCCAGCCGGTCCACCTACCCGCTCATCGCAGCCCCCTGGCTGCTGGCCGCCATCCTCAGCCTCCCTCAAGTCTTCATTTTTTCCTTACGAGAGGTGATCCAGGGCTCTGGAGTGCTGGACTGCTGGGCAGACTTCCGCTTCCCTTGGGGGCCACGGGCCTACATCACCTGGACCACCCTAGCCATCTTCATCCTGCCAGTGGCCATGCTCACAGCCTGCTACAGCCTCATCTGCCACGAAATCTGCAAGAACCTCAAAGTCAAGACGGAGGCTGGGCAGGTCGAAGGAGGGAGCCGGGGCCCTGGGAACAGGCCGTCTGCTCCTCGTGGCCCGGTGACAGCCACGCGGGGGCTGCCGTCCCGGGTTAGCAGCGTCAGCACCATCTCACGGGCCAAGATCCGAACTGTGAAGATGACCTTCGTCATTGTGCTGGCCTATATCTTCTGCTGGGCGCCTTTCTTCAGTGTCCAGATGTGGTCTGTGTGGGATGAGAATGCCCCTGATGAAGGCAAGTGTGTGGTCTGGTTGGAAAGGTAGAGGCAGGAGCAGGAGGTGGAAAAATGCAGAGAAGAGAGAAGGTGGGTATTAGGACAGGGCCACAGTGGCTCCTGGGACCAGGCAGGTCACAAATGGGTAAAGCAGTTAAAGATGGTGTCTGTTCCGGTGTAAAAAGGGACAGTTCTAGTATGCATTCATTTTGAATGGTTTCTATCAATCCCTTGAAAGTCTTTGAAGATATCCTTTAGTATTATGTGCACGCTACTCAGTTGTGTCTGACTCTTTGTGACCCCACAGACTGTAGCCTGCCAGGCTCCTCTGTCCTTGGGATTCTCCAGGCCAGAATACTGGAGCAGGTTGCCATTTCCTTCTCCAGGGGGTCTTCCTGACCCAGGGATTGAACCTGAGTCTTTACCATCTGAGCCTCCTTCCCAGGTGGGGCTAGTGGTAAAGAACCTGTTGCCAGTGCAGAAGACTCAAGAGATGTGGGTTTGATGCTTGGGTCAGGAAGATCCCCTGGAGAAGGGCATGGTAACTCGCTCCAGTATTCTGGCTTGGAGAATCCCATGGACAGAGGAGCCTGGTGGGCTACAGTCCATGGGGTCGTACAGAGTCGCACACGACTGAAGTGACTTAGCTCGGCAGCACAGCACAGAGGCTGCCAGGGTCAGGCAGGTAATAAACGGGTGCAGCATTAAAGATGGTGCCTATCCTGGGGTGAAAAGGGACAGCTGTGACTCCCATCCAGTCAAAACATGCCATGTGCGTACCTGTAACGTGAAATTTCCATATTCTACAATTTTGGCAACTAATTTAAGCATTTTAAAATACTATTTGGCCCTAATGAAGGAAGATATGACCATGAGTAGATTTGGCCAAGCAACTGACAGTTTGCTAGACTGTTTGGAAGAGATTTTCAAATGATTTGGTCAGCAGTTGGTGGCCCAGGAAGTATGTCTCTCAGCATTCTCCACCTCCCGCCCCGCCCCAACCAAACACACTCCTGAACAAGGCTTTGAACTCCTTTTCAACAGCCACTTTCAATTAGCCCTGGGGCACAACCCTGAAATTCCAAGTTCAACCCTTTGTCTTGTTAATGAGAAAGCAGAGGCTCAGAGAGAATACCTGACCTGCCCAAGACCACACAGCTAGGAAGTGGCGAAGTGACGAATAGAACCTAGACCTGGAATCTCTCTCTTTCCTCAATTCCGCGCCCCCGCTTTCCAAATTCTAGCTCTGGAGGTGATGAAGAGAAGGGCCTTCCTCCTAAGTGAAAAACAAAATGGGACCTTCTAAGAGGACTGTGTTCCAGGTGGGACGTGGGAGGCCTGATTCTGGTCATTTTTTGGAGTGAGATAGACGGCAGCCTACGTTTCAGATACTGCCAGCTGGTCAGGCCATTTGGGGGTGAGCTTGTCCTGAGAAAGGTAAGTGCTGTTTCTGGGCAGCCCAAATGCCGGCAAGTGGTATTCAAAGACGTCTGTTCCTGCTCCCCTAAGAAGAGGGGGGTGGGGACAAGTGTGTGGTCACCTGTCAGGGTGAGTGTGTGCTCTCTTCTAGTATAGCAGACTCTTCATGCGCAGCTCGGGGTGTATGATGGGTGAAGCGCGTGACTGCCCCAGGGACGCCCTGTGCACAGTTTGCTCTGGAAGCTTCCTGAGGACTCACTGACCAGCAGACCCAGACTGCCACTTCCTACCAGCTCTTAGAGTGATATCCCTTCCCTGTGCTACTGTTTCCTAGTCTCAATCTGCTCATCCTAGGGCACGCTCAAGCCAAACGTCTTTTCTGGAAAGATGAAGTAAGGGGGAGGTTGTTCATGACATTAACACAACTCTGCAAGAGAGTTCAGCAAGATTCATGTTCATGTATGGCAGAGACCAATACAATATTGTAAAGCAATTACCCTTCCATTAAAAATAATTTCTTTTTAAAGCTGAAAAAAAAAAAAAACGTACCTGTAACGTGAAATTTCCATATTCTACAATTTTGGCAACTAATTTAAGCATTTTAAAATACTATTTGGCCCTAATGAAGGAAGATATGACCATGAGTAGATTTGGCCAAGCAACTGACAGTTTGCTAGACTGTTTGGAAGAGATTTTCAAATGATTTGGTCAGCAGTTGGTGGCCCAGGAAGTATGTCTCTCAGCATTCTCCACCTCCCGCCCCGCCCCAACCAAACACACTCCTGAACAAGGCTTTGAACTCCTTTTCAACAGCCACTTTCAATTAGCCCTGGGGCACAACCCTGAAATTCCAAGTTCAACCCTTTGTCTTGTTAATGAGAAAGCAGAGGCTCAGAGAGAATACCTGACCTGCCCAAGACCACACAGCTAGGAAGTGGCGAAGTGACGAATAGAACCTAGACCTGGAATCTCTCTCTTTCCTCAATTCCGCGCCCCCGCTTTCCAAATTCTAGCTCTGGAGGTGATGAAGAGAAGGGCCTTCCTCCTAAGTGAAAAACAAAATGGGACCTTCTAAGAGGACTGTGTTCCAGGTGGGACGTGGGAGGCCTGATTCTGGTCATTTTTTGGAGTGAGATAGACGGCAGCCTACGTTTCAGATACTGCCAGCTGGTCAGGCCATTTGGGGGTGAGCTTGTCCTGAGAAAGGTAAGTGCTGTTTCTGGGCAGCCCAAATGCCGGCAAGTGGTATTCAAAGACGTCTGTTCCTGCTCCCCTAAGAAGAGGGGGGTGGGGACAAGTGTGTGGTCACCTGTCAGGGTGAGTGTGTGCTCTCTTCTAGTATAGCAGACTCTTCATGCGCAGCTCGGGGTGTATGATGGGTGAAGCGCGTGACTGCCCCAGGGACGCCCTGTGCACAGTTTGCTCTGGAAGCTTCCTGAGGACTCACTGACCAGCAGACCCAGACTGCCACTTCCTACCAGCTCTTAGAGTGATATCCCTTCCCTGTGCTACTGTTTCCTAGTCTCAATCTGCTCATCCTAGGGCACGCTCAAGCCAAACGTCTTTTCTGGAAAGATGAAGTAAGGGGGAGGTTGTTCATGACATTAACACAACTCTGCAAGAGAGTTCAGCAAGATTCATGTTCATGTATGGCAGAGACCAATACAATATTGTAAAGCAATTACCCTTCCATTAAAAATAATTTCTTTTTAAAGCTGAAAAAAAAAAAAAGAGTTCAGAATACTGAATTGTCACAGTCCCATTGTACCCCTTCTTAACCACTTTTTGGACACTAGTGTGGACCAGAGGCTATTTATAAAATTACCCTTTAAGCAATGAGCATATTACCCCTAACCTGCTCTAGGGACTGCCCCCACCTCTAGTCAAGCACAGAATAGAAGGAAGGAGGGCGTTCTATGTGCCAAGCACATTTAGGCCTTGTGCTACTTAGGGGTGACCTTCTCCCCTTGACGTCTAAGTAATCTGAGCTTCAGAGAGGTGAAATAACTGGTCCAAAGTGCCACTTCTAGTAACAGATGGAGCCAAGAATTGAATCAAGGTCTTTTTAGGCCAAGCTTCATCCAGACTTTTATTGTTGTCTTATTCCCAACACTCATAGCTGAGCCGGTGGCACCAGTGATGAGAAGACCGTTCGCCCTTTATCAAGGAATCTACAAGAAGCTTTCTTGCTTGCCTCCTGTAGCCACCACCATCCCTTAGACCCATATATAAGTGACTTATCACTTATCAAGGGCCTCTCCGAGTAAGCAGTACAGGAAGAAAATGTCCCTCAGAAAAGCAGAAGCCTTTCGGGGACTCTGAGTTGAGCAGACATTCACTACTTTAAACTTGCTTTCCGGTACACCTAGCTTCCCTCCACGGCATGCTGGCCTCCTGGCCGCTTGTCCCTGGGTCTTTGGCAGGAAGCTGTCTCCTTGTGCTTGCCCTTGCCCCTGACCGTCAGTGGAGCCTCTGCCAGGCCACGCTGCAGCAGGTCTGCCCTCCAGGACTGAGCTGGAGCCTCCGAAGACTCCAGGGCTCCAGGTGCATCTCAAGCCCCTACCTGGGCCTGGCTCGTGGAGGGCGGGGGGCAGTCCAAACAGATGCTTCCCAAGTGAAGAAACCTTGGAAATCTTCAGCCTCTGGCCTAATCTAGACACTATGCATATACTGATGGAGCAGATGGGATGAATACACACCTTAGCCAGAGCAACTTCTCAAACGTCTGCAGCCCCCAGGTGTTCAGTCAACTGGGGTGCAGCCAGATGCCTTCATGCTGCAGGAGCCTGGGTTTGTTGCTGAGGCTGGTCCCCCCCTCCTCTGCTTACAAGTGCTCCCTCCTTGCTCTCACTTCTGTGCTTCTCAACTCTGTGATCCATGCTTTCTCTCAAATATCCTGACCCTGTATCTTTCCTTCTCTTGGGCTGCAAGTACCACACTGGAGAGCACCCAAGGACCCAGCATATTGGAAGCTTTCGTGGCACTTTACAGAGCAGGCACTTGAGCTTTGCCTTTGAGTTCATTGGTTGGAATGGTGGCAGGGTGCAGAACTGCTTCTTTAAAGAGGGGAGACCTAGGTTCAGGTCTGTGCCATAGCCCTTAATTCCTTCCTGCTCTGCCATGGCACTCAGTGATTCTACAGCCTCCGCTAAAGAGCTGGGCAACTCAGTGTGCAGCCCGTGCCATAGCTTAGCACGGTGCATCTGGCAGAAGGCTGGGGCCCATCCCAGCAGCTTTCCTGTTGGCATGAGAAGTTTCATTTAGTTTTCAGAAAGAGTATTATATCTGGAAGGAACCTTATCAGAGTCTTTGAAGGCTAGCATTTTGACTGTCCAGGAGAGAAATTAGTTTTCCCTGCAGAAGGGACATTCTCTGGATGCAATTTCTGACGACGGAGAACAGTACTTGCCAGGAAGGAGATGCCTGGATGCCCTGTACCTAGAAGCTGCACAGTTGGAGGCGGCTTCATGGGACCTCTAGGCTGTCAGGCTCCACTGATTGCCTATGAGGTCCCCAGCACTGGCCTGGCGCGGTCCACACTCACACGGACGATAACTGAATGACAGAATGACTGGGGCGGACCCTAAGGGGTCAGAGGGCAGTGTGCACCGTATCTATGACATAAGTGGGAATGCAAGTGTGCCCAAACTTGGCTAGAATCATGGTTATTTTTCCTGCAGATTTTATAGAAATTGCCTCACCCGTGCTTGACATCCATTAGGGGATTCACGATTCAAGATTTCAGAACAAAGACAGTGATCCGATTCGGGCTGCTCCTGTCGCGACTATGTCTGTGTCTCTAAAGTCACCTTAGAACAAGCCTCAGCTCCTGTCATCACCCTGTGGCACAAAATGAATAAATAAATCAGTGAGGCAAAACCCTGGAGTTAGGAGTCCCAGGTTTGCGTCCCAGCTGTGATCCTTTGTGATTATAGAACCCCACGTGGTCCTCCTTGGGATTCAGCTTCCTCCTCTGTTCTGTAGGGAGCGGGACTCTCTCCCAGGTCCCTTCCAGCTCTGAAATCCTTGTGCTTCTCCCTTGGCAGATTCAACCAATGTGGCTTTTACCATCTCCATGCTTTTGGGCAACCTCAGCAGCTGCTGCAACCCCTGGATCTACATGGGCTTCAACAGCCACCTGTGGCTGCATGCCCTGCGCCGTCTGGCCTGCTGCAGAGACACTGGGCCCAGGATGCGCAGGCGGCTCTCCAATGGCAGTCTGTCCAGCCGCCATGCCACCCTGCTGACCCGCTCCAGTGGCCTGCCTGCCCGCGGCCTCAGCCCCAGACTCAGCAGGAAACCAGGGCCCAAAGATTCCCTGCAGGGTGCAGAGCAGGTGGATGGCGATGCTGCCACTGAGACCAGCATCTTTTAGGAAGCACTCCCCAGAGTCTGGCGGAGGATCTCTGCCCATCTCAACACTGCCCAGCCTGATGCTCTCCATGGTCTTCTTCAGCTAGAACCTTTCATGACTTTGCAAGATTGGAGAAGCGTTCTCTCAGGGCACCCTAACCAATAGGCTCTAGAAGAGCTGTTGGATTTTCACGACAATGACATTTATGCCCTTTGACTCGGCTTGAGGCAGGGTGAGGAGGCCAGAAAGGCCGCTTCTGTCTTTGGTGTCATAGCTGCCCGCCCAACCTCACATGCTGGGAAACAGGGCGACTCAAGACTGTCTGCTTCCTTGACGCTGCCGTATTCACAGCATGTCTGGGGACCAGGTGTGTGATAGGTGTGGTGCTGCAGATCTGGGCTCTCCTGCCTGGGGGTCCACAGGCAGCAGGGATTCAAAGGCTGGTATCTTACTTGTTTGTCCCACCCTAATCTGACTAGTGCATCCCAGTTCAGCCAGGAGAGGGAAGGAGTGAATAACTGCAAGGCGGACCCTGTTTGAATCCTGAGATGGGTGTGTGTGGAAGGGGGTGTTGATAGAGAGGCATGCTTAATGAAGAGAAGTGAACAGGTGTTGGGGCTTTGCCTGCTCCACTCACCTGTCAACCGAAGGGAGGTGAGGGATAGCACAGCGCTTGGCAACTGGTAAAAACTCTGCAAATGCAGCTTCTCTTCTCCCAAACGCCCTCATTTATAGTTAGGATGGGTGACAAGGCAAAAGACTGCATGTTCTTGGTGGGATGGCCCACTGGGGTGAGTGTGGGAAGAATGAGTGAGGAAAGAGGAGATGAAAATGGTCACCAAATTCTGAGTGGGAGGAAGTCTTGGAAGCAGCAGGGATTGGTCGCACATCCCCCTCCCTTCACGGGGCCCAGGTGGCTCCTGCCTCTTGGGCTGCATGAAGGGCATATCCTTTGAGAAAGTGTGATTTAGTCGTGGCTCTGGATTTGTTTGAGGCTCTTCAGAGCTTCCATACAAATTACATGCTTGCCATGATCAAGTCAGGAGCCCAGGATGGGAAACCCGGCTCTGCCTGGTGGTATCTGTACGACCTTGGGAACTTAACCTCCCTCTCTGGACCTCAGCTCCTTGCCTGAAGAATAGAGATGCTCTTCAAGGTCTTTCCCAGCTCAAACCTTTTATGACTTGCAAGACTGGAGAAGCACTAAGGACTTCCTAACCCATAAGCTCTAGAAGAATTATTGGATTTTCATGATAGTGACGTTTATACTGTTTGAATCAATTTTGGTGACTGTGGTCCTGCCACGGCCATGCTGCCCACCTCTGCCTGCAGTTCAGTTCAGTCACTCAGTCGTGGGCAACTCTTTTTGACTCCATGGACTGTAGCACGTCAAGTCTCCCTGTCCATCATCAATTCCTGGAGCTTGCTCAAACTCATGTCCATCAAGTTGGTGATGTCATCCAACCATCTCATCCTCTGTCGTCCCCTTCTCCTCCTGCCCTCAATCTTTCCCAGCATCAGGGTCTTTTCCAGTGAATCAGTTCTTCACATCAGGTGGCCAAAGTATTGGAGTTTCAGCTTCAGCATCAGTCCTTCCAATGAATATTCAGGACTGTTTTCCTTTAGGATGGACTGGTTGGATCTCCTTACAGTCCAAGGGACTCTCAACAGTTCAAAAGTGTCAATTGCCAGCAGTTACATGATGCTAATGCCAAGAGAGCCTGGCAGGTGGAAGTTGGGACTTTGTCCTGCTCCTCATTATCTCCAGTGGCATTTATGCCTTGGAATAACCTCCTCTCCATGATTCTGGTTCTAATCTAAGTGATGGTCTTGATGGTGGG
Source organism: Madoqua kirkii (assembly GCA_006408675.1). Classification (NCBI taxonomy): domain Eukaryota; kingdom Metazoa; phylum Chordata; class Mammalia; order Artiodactyla; family Bovidae; genus Madoqua; species Madoqua kirkii. The sequence goes on from SJYC01101691.1 coordinate 18,932, forward strand.
AAGAGCATCAGCTGAAGTCAGGCCCTGGTTCTACCACCATGATGCCACCAGGGACCTCGCTCTCTTCATTGCACGCTTAATCACTCAGTTGTGTCTGACTTTTTGTGACCCCATGGACTGTAGCCTGCCAGCCTCCTCTGTCCATGGGATTCTGGAGTGGGTTACCGTGCCCTCTTCCAAGGGATCTTCTCAACCCAGAAATTGAACCTAGGTCTCCTGCATTGCAGGCAGATTCTTTACCAGCTGAGCTACCAACAAAGCTCTCTTTGTTATGAGGGTCAAATAGGACTGGGGGTATGTAGGCAGTTTATAAATCCATGAACTTCTAAACCCGTGAAGCTATACTCCTGTGGGGCTTGATTGCTAATCTAATTAAGAGCTAAATGCCAAGAGAGCCTGGCAGGTGGAGTTGGGACTTTGTCCTGCTCCTCATTATCTCCAGTGGCATTTATGCCTTGGAATAACCTCCTCTCCATGATTCTGGTTCTAATCTAAGTGATGGTCTTGATGGTGGGAAGAGCATCAGCTGAAGTCAGGCCCTGGTTCTACCACCATGATGCCACCAGGGACCTCGCTCTCTTCATTGCACGCTTAATCACTCAGTTGTGTCTGACTTTTTGTGACCCCATGGACTGTAGCCTGCCAGCCTCCTCTGTCCATGGGATTCTGGAGTGGGTTACCGTGCCCTCTTCCAAGGGATCTTCTCAACCCAGAAATTGAACCTAGGTCTCCTGCATTGCAGGCAGATTCTTTACCAGCTGAGCTACCAACAAAGCTCTCTTTGTTATGAGGGTCAAATAGGACTGGGGGTATGTAGGCAGTTTATAAATCCATGAACTTCTAAACCCGTGAAGCTATACTCCTGTGGGGCTTGATTGCTAATCTAATTAAGAGCTCTTGAGAGCAGCATTAGGGAACAGAGTCACTCTCTGCCCTCCACTCCTAGGGAAGCTTTGAGGGGTGGCTGTGGCTTTGGGGATACACTTCTTTGAGAGGCCACTTAGCTCTAAGAAGTCTCCTTAGGCCTCCTTAAGAGAAAAGAACTAAGCTGAGTGTCATGAGTGAGCTAAGCTTCCCAGCCTTTCAACACTAGAGAACTGGAAACTGGGATGCAGGCCCTAACGGGATCAAGGCTCAGGGCAGATGTGGGAACCCACTCTCTCTCTCCACTGCAGCCATTGTTCGCGTCAGCCCTTTACATCCAACTGCTCCTTCCCAGTCCAGCTGTCCTGATGGAGCTGCTTATGAACCTTACATGCCAGCCTGAGCTTTGGAAGTTGCTCCTTCCTCTGTTTACATAAGCCTTCCTCACCTCAGACCACAGTTTCTGACCCTAGTGCCACAGTAGATAGTAAGTAAATCTTTGCTCATCACAGTAGCTGGACGTAGAAGGGATACTGGCCTTATAACCTAAACCTGGTTTTGAGTCCGATCTCACCTCTTTTCTACCTGCATGAACTTGGGCCAATTATCTAATGTCTCTGAGCAAGCGGCAGTCATCAATAGAAGCAACAGCGTCTGCCTTGTGGGAGGCATTTGCGAGGCTGTAGACTGTACCACACTCTTCTGATACTAGAGAGGATGGTGGCCTGGCTCTGGATCTCATCCAGTGGGTGGTTTCCAGGGCACTGGGCCTGAAACTCTAAAGTGGAGAGGAGAGAAGAGCCCGGAATCAGGGTTGGCCAGAGCCCCTCCCATGCCCGCTCTGTGCTTTCTGTAGCTTGCTTGCTTGTTTGTGAAGTCATTCTATCATGTCCGACTCTTTGCCACCCCATGGACTGTAGCCCACCAGGTTCCTCCAACCATTGGATTTTCCAGGCAAGAGTACTGGAGTAGGTTGCCATTTCCTTCTCTAGGGGATCTTCCTGACCCAGGGGTCTCCCACATTGTAGGCAGATACGTTACCCTCTGAGCTATCAGGGAAATCCTTCTACAGCAAGGAGTAGCAAATAATCCCACTATTATATTTCCAGATTTCCTTTACACAAGGGGGATTTACTTGTGATGGTGGCTGTGGGACTTGCACTCTTTCTCCCATTAAAAGGCTGCACTTGATCTTTTCCAGAAACCTGGTGCTGTTCTGTGATGAGGCCAATGAGGAACAGCTGGACACCAGGCTGGATGCCTCAGGAGTCTATTCCGGGAGGCTCCTGAAGGAAATGGCAGGATGATGTCTGGATCTATGATTGATGTCTTTTGCAGTCTGTGTAGGAAGCTCTCGTAAGCATTTGGAGACAGCAGTAGGGTCTTGGGTAGGGTTCAGAAATGTGGGTCACCATGGGAAGAAAGAAGGAGGTCCCATGCTCTCTGTTGTTTTTCAGCTACTCAGTCGTGTCAGACTCTTTGCGACCCCATGGACTGCAGCATGCCAGGCTTCCCTGTTCTTCATCATCTCCCAGAGCTTACTCAAACTCATGTCCATTGAGTCAGTGACGCCATCCAACCATCTCATCCTCTGTCATCCCCTTCTCCTCCTGCCCTCAGTCTTTCCCAGCATCAGGGTCTTTTCCAATGAGTTGGCTCTTTGCATCGGGTAGTCAAAGTATTGGCGCTTCAACTTCAGCATCAGTCCTTCCAGTGAATAATCAGGACTGATTTTCTTTAGGATTGACAGGTTTGACCTCCTTGCAGTCCAAAGAACTCTCAAGAGTTTTCTTCAGCACTGCAATTCAAAAGCATCAATTCTTCGACGCTCTCTGACAGCTTACCCCAGGAGAAATTGAGCTGTACTGTCCCTGGGCTGAGCACCTCTGTGAATTGTTTTTGCCATCCTGTGGACTCTGTGAATAACTGCACTTCAGTCCTGTGAGCCCACGTGGAAGTAGAGGGCTGGGTGGGGTGGGGTGGTGGGCAGGGGACCGTGGGGTGGGCAGGGTTGACTATGGCAGGAGGAGGTTAACTGCTTGACTGAGGGCATTTCTCAGAATTGCTTTCTATGTTGTTTGGTCTATGTCAGTAATTTTCTAGATGACTTTGTGTTTTGTATGTAAATAAGTATTCCCATCTATTGAGGAGCTATAGCCTCCATCTAGGCCATAGCAACTCACGCCTGAGTCCAGAACCCAAAAATGTGGTTGAAATTGGCCAATAAAACTGCTTGATAACTAGCAAATTTCTGGTCACCTTTGTTTCCTACGGGCAATGACAACGAGATATGTGAGCTAAAATAAAATTGTGGTAGCTTTGAGCAGAGGAGGGGCAGGGGAAATGTTGAGGTGTGGTGAGCCACCTTCCCGGTGCCCCTCACTCACTTGAAGGGGAAAGCAAGTGACCTGGGATTTGTCCTGGGACCACACGGTGGCAGTGCGGAGCTAAAAGTGAGTCTGACACAGCAAATGACCCACAGGGGCCTGCAGGGAGTCTTCCCAGCTCTAAGGCGTACTGCTGCTAAGTCACTTCAGTGTCCGACTCTGTGCGACCCCAGAGATGGCAGCCCACCAGGCTCCCCCATCCCTGGGATTCTCCAGGTAAGAACAACTGGAGTGGGTCGCCATTTCCTTCTCCAATGCATGAAAGTGAAAAGTGAAAGGGAAGTCGCTCAGTCGTGTCCAACTCTTAGTGACCCCTAGTTTCCCTAAGGTTCTAGAGTCTTGGTCTTGCATTTGACCCAGCTCTCCTGAGAACTGACATGCTCTCAGGAGCTTACATGCACTTCTTTCTCCCAAAGTTCACAGAGGATGTATTTAGCAAAGAGGGGCAAAGAGCAAGAGGTTTCTTCTGCAGGTTGAGGATCTGAATATAGAGATTCTTGTCTGAAAGGGTGGGTGCATGAGGGAGCTAGTGGGACCTCAAAAAAAAAAAAGCCAATAAGTTGGAGTCATTATGTGTTTGGTTTAGAGGCCAGGGTCTGGAGTTAGAAGGCCTCTTGAAGCACCTCTGGGTCAGGGCAATAGTCCTGATTCATGAGCAACTACCCTACAGGTGTTGAGCATAAAATACCTCTTCACACTGTGGGTCTTGCTGGTGGATAAGATAGTGTACCTCACGGAATTCTGCTGCAGTTCCACGGTGGGCAGTGGGTGCTCGCTCCTTTAGAATAAAGCTTCATGGAAGACAGGTCACATTTAGTCTGGCCCAGTGTGCATTCCCAGTTCATCACTGACAGGTAATCAGCCTTCTACTGGCTGCCAGTAGCAAATCAGTTTGTGTGTACCTTGTGATAAACAGTTTGGGAGAGATTTTTATCCAGTCTTGATTCACAGAGGAACTGAGAATGGGGCAGCATAATTCTTCCCTGGAGGTTCTGATGATATACAGCGAAAAGTATAAGTATGTTACTAGAGAAAGTGACTTTATTGTACCAGAAACTGTACTCTTCAAAGGGTGATTACCTGTACATAAAACCATTTATACAGATTTAGGCAGCTAACCCTTTAAGCTCATGGAAATATATAAATATATATATATATATATAATTTTTTTAAGGCCATTTGATTTCTAGCTATGTGGCTAGCAATGTGGATCAGGTCAAATTATTAGCTGGTCCCAATCGTTATCTTATTGGCCCAAACTCTCCTGTTCACTTTTCAGACCATCTAAGTCATCTTCACTGTTGATGGTCAATCAGATCTCTGTGAGTCACTTGGAGTACACTCTCACCTCTATTCTTAAACTGCTCTCTCAAAGAAGGCCTCCCTTTATAAGCAACTGGGGTGAGTGCTAATGTTAACCTCTATGATATATTTATTTGCCTTGAAAATCATGCCTTTGAAACCAGTCCTAGCACAGTTCATTTTATCCCTTAATCAGGTGGGCAGGGGCATTCTTGTCTCTCTTTCCTCTGACATCAAATTCCTGCTCCCCAGTATCATCACTTCTTCTGAATTCAGACATTTCTCCATGCAGTTCAGTTCAGGTCGGTCCCTGGAGAATTTATTGAGTGCCTGCCTACACTGACTGGGTCAGGCCTGCTCCTTGTCCTTCTGCCTCTTCTTCCATCCATCCATCCACCTTTTTTTCTAAACTGAGGTCAGAAACCATCTCTCTCTAGTTACTTTTTCTGATTAGGTCCACCTGACCTTAACATTCTTATACCCAGTCTAATCATTGATGAGCTCTGGTTTCCTTGCTCTGTGTTAATCCTTCTTTGTTATCTGCTGTTGTACACATGTTCTTGCCTGTCTCCACGTGGAGGTCATGCACCACCTAACCTCATCTAGATGCTAAAGTCTTATTTTTATATATGTCCTCCCAACTCGCAGGGCCTATTCTGAGAGAAAGCAGAAGGCAGGCACTCCGTCCATGCTACCACAGTTCTTCTCTCTCCTGGTGTGGAAAGTGTCTTAGCAATATCTCTGCCCAGTCTCTCTTGGGTGTGCTATAACTTATCTGAATCTCTTGAGTATATCTTGAATTTTCTTTTTTCCGATTTAAAAGAGATCAGTGAGAAGTAGAATTTTGCTTCTGGATGCAAAGGCGGTGTCGCTGCTGTTGGCTTTTTCTGACTTAAAAGAGATCAATGAGAAGTAGAATTTTGCTCCTGGATGCAAAGATGGTATCGCTGCTGTTGGCTTTGGTGGTGTTTACTCTTTATTCTGTTTCTCTAATCAGTAGAAACTCCTTTTTCCCATTAAGAAAAGCTCAAACAAACTTGACAGAGCTTTGGCCAGAGTTTTCAAGAAGAAAAGAGAGAAGGGCCAAATAAATAAAATCAGAGGTGAAAAAGTTCTGACCAACACCACAGAAATGTAAAGAATCATAAGAGATTACTGTAAACTATACTATATGTTGATAAAATGGGCAACCTAGAAGAAATGCACAAATTCTAGAAATGTACAATCTTCTGTGACTGAATTAGGAAAAAATAGAAAATATGATCAAACCAATTACCAATCATGAAATCAAATCAGTAATTTTTAAAACTTCCAACAAACAAAAGTCCAGGACCAGACAGCTTCACAGGTGAATTTTACCAAACATTTAGAGAAGAGTTAATGTTTATCCTTCTAAAGTTATTTGCAAAGAAAGTAATGCCTAATTACAGGCAAATATCACTGATGAACAGAGATGAAAAAAATCCTCCATAAAATACTAGTGAAACATCTAACAATACATTAAAAGGATCATATAGCATGATCAAGTGAAATTTATTTCAGAGTTTCAAGGATTTTTCAACATCCCAAAATCACACCATATTAATGAATTGAAGAATAAAAATCATGGGACCATCTAGATATAGAAAAAGCTTTTGAGAAAATTCAGTGTACCTTTATAATAAAAACTTTCAACAAAGTGAATATAGAAGAAACATATTTCAACATAATAAAGATTATATATGACAAGCTCATAGCTAACATTATACTCAGCGGTGAAGAGCTAAAATCATCTAAGAAAGTTCTATAATTAAAAAAAAAGACAAGGATGCCCACTCTCACCACTTTTAATCAACACTGTATTGGAAGTCCTAACCATAGCAATTAGACAAGAAAAAGAAATGAGGAATCCAAATTAAAAAGGAATAAGTAAAATTGTCACTGTTTACAGATGACATAATACTATACATGGAAAATCAAAGATTCCACCAAAAAACTACAAGAGCTCATCAATGAATTTAGTAAAGTTGAAGGATGCAAAATTAGTATGCAGAAATTGGTTGCATTTCTATATAATAACAACAAACTATCAGAAAGTAAAATTAAGAAAATTATCCCATTTACAGTTGTATCAAAAATAATAAAATATTTAGAAATAAATATAATTAAGAAAGTAAAAAGCTATAATTGGAAAGCTGTAAGACACTAATGAAAGAAACTGAAGATGACACAAACAGAAAAGTATGCTGTGCTCACTGATTAAAAGAAATAATCTTGTTAAAATGACAATGCATCCTACAGTCTCAATACCGTCTCTATCAAAATATAAATGGCATTTTTCACAGAACTATAACAAATAATTCTAAAATTTCTAGAAACACAAAAGACCCCAAATAGCCAGAACAATCTTGAGAAAGAAGAAGAAACCTGGACGTATCACAATCTCTGGTGTCAAACTATAATCCAAACCTACAGCTATCAAACAATGTGGTACTGGCACAAAAACAGACATGTAGATCGGTGAAACAGAATAGAGAGCCCAGAAATGAACTCACCCTTATATGGGCAATTAACCTATACAAAGAAGGTGAAAATATAAAAGGGGGAAAGGACAGCCTCTCCAGTAAAGAGTGTTGGGAAAACTGGACAGCTACATGCACAAGAACCAAACTCACTGCTTTCTCACACTGTGCACAAAAGTAAATTCAAAGTGGATTAAAGAGTTAAATGCAGAACCTGAAACCATAAGACTTTTAGGAAAAAACAGGCAGTACACACTATGGCATTGGTCTTAGTAACAATGTTTTTTAAACACATCACTCAAGCAAGCGAAACAAAAGCAAAAATAAACATATGAGACTACATAAAGCTAAAAAACTTTGTACCATAAAGGAAACTATTAGCAGAAGGAAAGGACAATCTACTGAAAAGGAGAAGTTATTTTCAAATGATATATCCAGTAAGAGGTCTATACCCCAAATATACAAAGAACCCATACAACTCAACAAAAAATGATTGGAAATGGCAGGGGACATTTTTCTAGAAAAGACATGCCAAAACATGAGCATACGAAAACATGCTCAATATCATTAATTTTCAAGGCAAATACAGACCAAAACCACAATGAGATGTCAACTTCCATCTATCAGAATGGTTGTTATCAAAAAGACAGGAGAATGTGAAAAAAAAGGGAGCCCCACCTCGTGCACTGTTGGTGTGAATATAAACTGGTACAGCTTGCTATAGAAAACAGTTCAGAGATTCCTCAAAAAATAAAAAGTAGAGATAACATGTGATCCAGCAGTTCTACTCGTTAGTATTTATCCAAGAAAATGAAAACACTAATTGAGAAAGATATATATACCCTATGTTCATGGCAGCGTTATTTGCAGGAGCCAAGATGTGAAGCAACATGAAAGCCCATCAGTAGATGAACAGATAAAAGATATGAATAGATATACATGTGTGTGTCTGTTGTGCGTGTGAATATCCATTCAGCCATAACAAGAATGAAATTTCGCCATTTGCAACAATGCAAATGGACCTAGAAGGTATTAGGTTAAGTGAAATAAGTCAGATAAACAAAGGCAAATACTGTATGATTTCACTTATACGTGGACTATAAATAAATGAACAAAAATAACAAAACATAAACAGAGTAATAGATACAGGGAACAAAGCTATGGTAGCCACAGGGAAAAGGGGAGGGGAGGGAGAAATACATGAGGAAGATTAAGAGGTACAAACGTCCTGTTGAAAAATAAAGGAGATGTAGATATGAAATACAAAGTGTGGGGAATATGGTCAGTAATTATATAATATCTTTGTGTGGTGACAGAGGGTGACTAGACTTATTATGGTGATCATTTTGAAAGTATAGAAATATCCCATTTCTCAAGGTGGCAGAGGAGTAAGACTTGGAGACCCCCGACCACCCCCCTCCCCCCAGAAATACATCAAATTTATGTCTGCATGCATGGCCCAACTAAGCCCAGGTACCACAGCTACTGAGCCAGCACTCCCACCAGCCACAACCACTGAGCCCACGTGTTTCAACTCCCGAAGCCGTGAGCCCACGCTCTGCAGCAAGAGAGGCCAGCACAGACAGAGGTCTGCACACACAGCCCCTCTAGCCACAACTAGAGAAAGCCCATGCCCAGCAAGGAAGACCGAGTGCAGTAGATCAATTTATCTATTTATAAACAGATGAATTTTTAAAAAAATAAAAAACACCTGCATGTGGAACAACTTCCACAGAACACCTACTGAATGCTGGCAGAAGACCAGATTTCCAAAAAGGGCAAGCTAGTCTCCACGCAACCAGGCTGGGAGAAAGAAGGAAAGAAAAAGAAAGTAGAGAGACAAGGAATTGGGATGAGACCTGTGCCTCTGGGAGGGAGCTATGAAGGGGGAAAAGTTTCCACATGCTCAGAAACCCCCTCACTAGTGGGGATGGGGGAAGCTTCAGAACCTCAGAAGAGAGTGCAGCAGGATGGTGTACAGAGAGCAAAGTGGAGAGAATTTTGCATAGTCAGTGCCGACAGCACCCCCCAGCCTGAGATGCTTGTCTGCATGCCGCGGAGATGGGTAGGGGCTGGATGCTGAGACTCGGGTTCAGAGGCCAGGCTCCAGGGAGAGGACTGTCTGAGGGCACAACACAGCTGCAGGAGTCCAGGGGAGAGCCTGGACTTGCCAGAGAGACGAGAGCGCATCAGCCAGGGTACATGAGGAGAAGGGCAGGCTGGTCGGGGACGCTGTAATTCCGTGCACTCAGACGGCAGGGCATGCCTTCACAAGCTCCAGAGGAGGCGTGAGCCACAGCTCTGACCCAGGAGGCAGACATGACAGCTGCCCCACTTCCACCAGGCTGTGAGCGGGCACAGGCCACTGTCCACTCCTTCCCGGGAGCCTGTGCCCCTGGCATCACAGAGGGACCTGTGTCCTGGAGTTGATTCCCCTGGAGAGCGCAGGCCCTGCCCCAGGCTGCAGCACCTTCTCAGCGGCCTCTTCCGATGAAGGCATTCCCTGCACATCCCCAACGCGTCTGCTGCGTATGTCCCTCTCCCCAGCCTGAGTGGGCAAGTGAGCCCTAACCAGCTGCCGCTTTCCCCTCTCTTGTCTGGGTGGAAAACCAGAAGCTGGAGGGCAGCATGCAAACAGCAGTGGGCCAAAACCGAAGCTGAGCACCAGCTGTGTGACCGAAGGAAGAGAATGCAGGAGCAGTGACCTAAATCGCCACAGCTGGTATGGGAAGCCTTGCATCTGGAATGTCTGAATAAATGATGTGTGTCCACATTTGAGGCTGTGGATATTGGGGGCAATTGTGGATTTTGGAAAAAAGGACAAGCTGGAGTAAGGCCAGACCAGAATCTGAACGGGCCCCACAAGTGCCCATCCTGACCTTTCTAAGCAGCAGAAGGGCAGTACTTGTAGACCGATTACTACTCTTTCTTTTTGGTTTTGCTCTATTGGTTTATTATTCATTTAATTTCAATTTTTTTATTTTTAAGTACATTTATTTTATTTTTTCCAATTTCCACAGTATGTTTTCATTATATTCCTTTCCCCCCTTGGTTTTGATCTTTTTTTAAACTATATTTTACCTTGATCTGTCTTTGCTTCTTTGATGTTTTGTATTTTTTCCTTCTGTCTTCATCTTGCTTTTGTTTTTACTTTTTTTTTATTTCGGTTGTATTGATGTGGTTGTTTTATGTTTTCTTTGCTCTTATTTTAGTTTGTTTCTGCATTTGATTTAATCTTGCTTTTGTGTTTTTGCTCGTTTAGTGTTTTTACTGTTGGTTTTCATTTATTGGTTGGATCACTCTCTTCTTTTTGTTTCTTCTCTCTTTTTCTTTTCTTTTAGTGAGTGTGAGTGTGGGAATTTCTTTTTGTGTTTTTTTTTTTGTTTATCTTGTTTTCAGTTCAATCTGACTCTTTGCAACCCATGAATCGCAGCACGCCAGGCCTCCCTGTCCATCACCAACTCCCAGAGTTCACTCAGACTCAGGTCCATTGAGTCCATGATGCCATCCAGCCATCTCATCCTCTGTCGTCCCCTTCTCCTCCTGCCGCCAATCCCTCCCAGTATCAGAGTCTTTTCCAATGAGTCAACCCTTTGCATGAGGTGGCCAAAGTACTGGAGTTTCAGCTTTAGCATCATTCCTTCCAAAGAAATCCCAGGGCTGATCTCCTTCAGAATGGACTGGTTGGATCTCCTTGCAGTCCAAGGGACTCTCAAGAGTCTTCTCGAACACCTTTGGGGACATAACTTTCTGCTTTCTCATACTGATTAATTTTCTGTAATGATGCTCTTCTTGCTTCTTCTGTCTGCCTTCAGATGGAGGAGGCTAAGAAACTTGTGTAAACTTGATGGGAGGGACTGATGATGGGAAAAACTGTGTCTTGCTCTGGTACATAAGGCCTTGCTCAGTAAATCTTTAATCCAATTATCTGCTGATAATTGTGGAGCTGACTTGGTGTTTTGTTTTCTCTGTTTGATTGATTCTTTTATCTTTTTCTTTCTCTTCTGTCTGTGCAGCTTGTGGAGTCTCGGTGCTCCTGCCAGGGGTTGGGCCTGAACCTCCAAGGTAGGTGACCCAAGCACCGGATGTTGAACTCCAGAGAACTCCTGACCCGATTGAATATTAGGCAGTGAGGATTCTTGTAAAGGCCTCCATTTCAACATTAGGTCCTGGATCAACCCAATGGCAGACAGGCTGCCTAAAGCCATCATAAGCCCACAAATACCCTAAAACACACCACTGGACATGGCAATGCCCATCAGAGGAACAAGATCCAGCTCCACCCACCAGAACACAGGCACCAGTCCCCTCACCAGGAAATCTTCACAAAGCACTAGTCCAGCACCATCCACTGGGAACAGACTCTACAAGTAAGAGGACCTATGACCCTGCAAAAAGGAGATCCCAAACACAGCAAGTTAAACAAAATGAGAAGACATGCAGCAGATGAAAGGAAATAGCCAACCAAATCCAGGAAGCTCAGGGAGTCCCATACAGGACAAACTCAAAGAGAAACATGCCAAGACACATATTAATGAAATTAACACAAATCAATCACAAAGAAAAAATATTGAAAGTAGAAAGGGAAAAACAATGAATATCATGCAATGGATTTCCCATAAGGTTAACAGGCTAACAGTGAATCCCGTAAGGCTAACAGTGAACCCCATAAGGTTAACAGGCTAACAGTTAACCCATAAGGCTAACAGGTGGTCTTTCAGCAGAAACTATGCAGGCCTGAAGGGAATGGCAGGCTATACTTAAAATGATAAAAGGAAGAGAACCCACAACCAAGATTACTCCACCCAGCAAGAATTTAATTCAGATTCACAGAAATTAAAAGCTTTATTGGTAAGCAAAAGTTAAGAGACTTCAGTATCACCAAACCAGCTTCACAAAAAATGCTGAAGGAACTTCTTGAGATAGGAAATACAAAATGAAGAAAGGCCTACAAAAACAAACTAAAAATAATAAAGTAAATGGTGAATAACGGGATCAGACATATCAATAACTACCTTAAGTGTAAACGGATTAAATGTTCAAACCAAAAGACACAGTCTGGCTAAAGGAACACAAAAGCAAGACCCATATATATGCTGTCTACAAGAGACCCACTTCAGATCTAGGGACACATACAGACTAGAAAGTGAGGGGCTAAAAAAAGATAACTCCATGCAAACAGAATCAAAAGAAATCTAAGGAAGCAATACTTATATCAGATAAAATAAACTTTAAAATAAAGACTGTTACCAGAGACAAGGAAAGACAATACATAATGATCAAGGGATCAATCCAAGAAGAATATATAATAATTATAAATGTATATGTACCCAACATAGGAGCAGCTCAGTATATAAGGCAATGCTAACAGCTATAAAAGGGGAAGTTGACAGTAACACAATAATAGTGGGGGGCTTTAACATCCCACTCACACCAACAGACAGTTCATCCAGACAGAAAATAAGGAAACACAAACCTTAAATACATTAGTTCAGCCTAATTGATATCTACATGACATTCCATACAAATGAGCAGAATACACCTTTTTCCCAAGTACACATAGATAGATCTATCCTCCAGGATAGATCCTAACTTGGGTCACAAATCAAGCCTTGGTAAATTGAAAAAAAAATTGAAATTGTATCAAGCAGTTTTTTCTGACTACAATATTTTGAGATTAGATATTAATTACGGGGAAAAAACGTAAAAAAAGACAAAACATGGAGGTTAAATAATATGCTCCCAAATAACCAAGAGGTCACTGAGGAAGTCAAAGAGGAAATTTTAAAAATACCTAGAAGCAAATGACAACGAAAACACAACAACCCAAAAGCTCTGGGGACCCTAAAAGCAGGCCTGAGAGAGGATTTTATAGCAGTATAAGCCAATGTCAAGAAATGAGAAAAACATCAAATAAACAGCTTAACCTTACATCTAGAGCAACTAGAAAAAGACCAACAACAAACAAATCTAAACGTTAGTAGAAAGAAAAAAATTATAAAGATCAGAGTGGAAACTGAATTAAAAAAAAAACGAAGAAAGCAAACGCAAAGACCAATAAAACTACAAGCTGGTTCTTTGAGAAGATATATATAATTGACAAATCATTGGCCAGACTCATCAGTAATTAAGGGAGAATACTCAAATCATTAAAACTAGAAATGAGAAAGAAGTTGCAACAGACAATGCAGAAATATGAAGGGTCATAAAAAATTACCATGAGCAACTATATGCCAATAAGATGGACAACCCAGAAGAAATGGACAAATTCTTAGAGAAGTACCACCTTCCAAGACTGAATCATGAAGAAATAGAAAATAAGAACAGACCAATCACAAGAACTGAAATTGAAACTATGATCTAAAATCTTCCAACAAACAAGAATCCAGTGCTAGATGGCTTCATTGGTGAATTCTATCAAACATTTAGAGAAGAGTTAGCACCTATCCTGCTCAAACTCTTTCAAAGAAATTGCAGAGGAAGAAATGCTCCCAAATGTATTCTATGAGACCACCATCACCCCGATACTCTAGCCAGACAAAGATATTACAAGAAAATAAAATTGTAGGCCAAATCACTGATGGACTTGACTCAAAAATCCTCAACAAAATTCTAGCAAAGAGAATCCAACAACACATTAAAAGTATCACACACTGTGATTTAGTAGGATTTATCCCAGTGAGTCATAGATTTTTCAATATAAGTAAATCAATAAATTTGATACACCATATTAGCAAATTAAAGAAAAAAACATATGATAATCTCAATATATGCAGACAAAGCATCCAACAAAATCCAACATCCGTTTATGAGAAAAAAAAAAACTCTCCAGAAAATGGACAGAGAAGAAATTTACCTCAACATAATAAAGACAACATATGACAAGCTCAAAGCATACATTTTTCTCAGTGGTGAATAACTGAAAGCATTTTCTCTAAGATCGGGAACAAGACAGGGGTGCCCATTCCCACAACTATTATGATATAGTTTTGGAAGTCAGAGAAGAAAAAGAAATAAAAGAAATCCAGATTAGAAAAGAAAAAGTAAAACTCTTACTGTATGCAAAAAACATGACCAGTTCAGTTCAGTTCAGTCGCTCAGTCGTGTCCAACTCTTTGCAACCCCATGATAAAACCCTTAAGACGCCTACAGAATATTATTAGCCATAATGGGTAAATTTAGTGAAGTCACAGGATACAAAATTAATACACAGAAATCATTTACATTCCTATACACTAACAAGGAAAAATCAAAAGAGAAATTAAGGAAACAATCACATTCCTCATTGCAAAAAAAAAAAAATTTACCTAGGAATAAACCTGCCTAAAGAGACAAAAGACCTGTGTCCAGAAAACTGAGACGCTGATAAAGAAATCAAACATGACACAAACAGATGTAGAGACACACTGTGCTCTTGGATTGGAAGAATCAACATTGTGAAAAAGACTATACCACCCAAGCAATCTATAGATTCAATGCAACCCTTATCAAATTACCAAAGGCATTTTCACAGAACTAGAACAAAAAGTTCTACAATTTGTATGGAAAACAAAAGACCAGCCAAAGTAATCTTGAGATAGAAAAATGGAACTGGAGGAATCAACCTTCCTGACTTTGGACGAAACTGGAAAGCGATAGTCATCAAAACAGTATGGTACTGGCACAAAAACAGAAATATAGACCAATGGAACAATATAGAAAGCCTGGAGAAAAATCCATGCACCTATGGGCACCTTATCTTTGACAACGGAAACAAAAATATACACTGGAGAAAAAACAGCCTCTTTCCAATGAGTGGTGCTGGGAAAACTGGACAACTACATGTAAAAGAATGAATTTAGAATACTTCCTAACACCATTCACAAAAATAAACTCAAAATGGATTAAAGACTTAAATGTAAGGCCTGAAACTATAAAACTCTTAAAGGAAAACATAGGCAGAACACTCCACATAAATTGTAGCAGATCCTCTTTGACCTACCAGCTATAGTAATGGAAACAGAAAAAAAAAAAAAGAAAGAAAGAAAATCAATGGGACCTAGTTAAACTTAAAAGCTTTGCATAGCAAATGAAACTATAAACAAGGTGAGAGACAGCTCTGAGACTGGGAGAAAATAATTGCAAATGAAACAACTGGCAAAGGATTAATCTCTAAAATACATAATCAGCTTATGTAGCTCAATATCAGAAACACAAACAACCCATCAAAAAATGAGCAGAAGACCTAAACAGATATTTCTTCAAGGAAGACACACAGATGGCCAATAAACACATGAAAAGGTGCTCAGTATCACTCACTGTAAGAGAAATGCAAATCAAAACCACAATGCGGTATCTTCCATACTGGTCAGAAAGGCTATCATCAAAGAATCTACAAACAGCAAATGCTGGAGAGGACGTGGAGAAGAGTGAACGCTCTTGCGCTGTTGGTGGGAATGTAGACTGATACAGACACTATGGAGAACAATATGGAGATTCCTTTAAATACTAGAATAAAACCACCATATGAAGCATAATTCAGAAGACACATGCACCCCAATGTTCATTGCAGCACTATTTACAACAGCAAGAACATGGAAGCAACCTGGATATCCAACAACAGATGAATGGATGAAGCTGTGGTACATATACATAATGGGATATTGCTAGGACATAAAAAAGAACAAATATGAATCAACTGAACTGAGGTAGATGAAAGTGAAAGTGAAGTCGCTCAGTTGTGTCCGACTCTTTGTGACCCCATGGACTGTAGCCTACCAAGCTCCTCTGTCCATGGGATTTTCCAGGCGATAGTACTGGAGTGGATTGCCATTTGAACCTAGAGCCTACTATACAGAGTGAAGTAAGTCAGAAGGAGAAAGACAAATATTGTATATTAACACATATATATGGAATCTAGAAAAATGATACTGATGAACCTATTTGCAGGGCAGGAATAGAGACACAGACATAGAGAATGGACTCATAGACACAGCAAGGGAAGGAGAGAGTGGAATGAATTGAGAAAGTAGCATTGATATATATACACTACCATGTGTGAAACAGAGAGCTAGTGGGAAGCTGTTATATAATTCAGGGTTACCAGTCTGGTGCTCTGTGATGACTTGGAGAGGTGGATGGTGTGGGTAGGAGAGAGGCTGAAGAGGGAGGGGGGATATATATATATATAAAAGGACTGATGCTGAAGCTGAAATTCCAATACTTTGGCCACCTGATGCGAAGAACTGATTCACTGGAAAAGATTCTGATACTAGGAAAGATTGGAGGTGGGAGGAGAAGGGGATGACAGAGGATAAGATGGTTGGATGACATCACCGACTGAATGGACATGAGTCTGAGTAAGCTCCAGGAGTTGGTGATGGACAGGGAGGCCTGGTATGCTGCAATCCATGGGGTTGCAAAGATTTGGACATGACTGAATGACTGAACTGAACTGATGACTGATTCACATTGTTGTATGGCAGAAAGCAATATGACATTGTAAAGCAATTATCCTCCAATCAAAAAAAAATAAAATTTTTAAAAGATGAGGGAAAAATGAGAAAAAAAATATCAAATCACTATATTGTGTGACAGGAACTAGCAGAGTCCTGTAGGTCAGTTATACTTCAGAAACAAATTTATAGGAAAATAGAGATCAAATTTTTGGTTATCAAAGGCAGAGGGTTGTGGAAAGGGAATTGGTTAAAAGCAGTCAAAATGTACACACTTTCAATTATAAAATAATAAATATGAAGAGTGTAATGACAATATGATAAATGTGATTAACATTGATGAATGTTCTATGTGAAAACTGTTGAGAGTGAATCCTAAGAGTTCTCATCACAAGGAAAAAAATTTCTATTTCTTTAATTAATTTTGTATCTATACAAGATAATGGATGCTCACTAAACCTACTGTGATAATCATTTCCTGATGTATGTAAGTCAAATCATTGTACTGTACACCTTAAACTTATACAGTGCTGTATGTCAATTATATCTCAATAAAACTGGGGAAAAAAGAAAGAAAAGCCTTCTAAGGAGATGTGATAGGCCCTCTAGGCTGCCATCAAAAAATATCATAGAGTGGTTGCTTATAAACAGCAGATATTTCTTATTCATAGTTTTGAAAGGTGTCAGAATAGTTTGTGAGTGTCTTTTTCTGGGTTGCAGACTTCTCATTGTATCCTCATATGACGGAAGGCACTAGGGAGCTCTGGATTTCTAAGGGCACTAATTTCCTTCAGGAAGGTGCCTTCCTTATGATCTAATAACCTCCCAAAGGCTCCATCTCCCAGTACCATTATCTTGGGTTAGGATTTCAGCATATGAATTTGAGGGGAACACAAACCTTCAAGCTGTAGTGGGAGAGGAACAACAATGATAGTTAAATGGATAGGGACATGTAGACTGGCAACTGCTACTGCTAAGTCGCTTCAGTCGTGTCCAACTCTGTGCGACCCCATAGACGGCAGCCCACCACGCTCCCCGGTCCCTGGGATTCTCCAGGCAAGAACACTGGAGTGGCTTGCCATTTCCTTCTCCAATGCATGAAAGTGAAAAGTCAAAGTGAAGTCGCTCAGTCGTGTCCGACTCTTAGCGACCCCATGGACTGCAGCCTACCAGGCTCCTCCGTCCATGGGATTTTCCAGACAAGAGTACTGGAGTGGGGTGCCATTGCCTTCTCCGGTAGACTGGCAAAAATTTCCAAAACTCAGACAGGATCAATGTCTTCAGATCATCTTGGGGAAGAGGAACCCGGAAAGATGAAAGCTGCCCCCACCCCCACAACAAAGAACACTGGAGTGGCTTGCCATTTCCTTCTCCAATGCATGAAAGTGAAAAGTCAAAGTGAAGTCGCTCAGTCGTGTCCGACTCTTAGCGACCCCATGGACTGCAGCCTACCAGGCTCCTCCGTCCATGGGATTTTCCAGACAAGAGTACTGGAGTGGGGTGCCATTGCCTTCTCCGGTAGACTGGCAAAAATTTCCAAAACTCAGACAGGATCAATGTCTTCAGATCATCTTGGGGAAGAGGAACCCGGAAAGATGAAAGCTGCCCCCACCCCCACAACACGCTACCCCCTTTCTCAGTACCAGAGCTAGAAAGGTCGTTTAGAGTCAGCAGATGGAACACAGTTGATGAATAGTTTCTATGGTGTTTGAATTTGGCCAGGAGTATTTCTAAAGTTTCCATTTTTTTGAGATGTTTGCTTAAGCTATTGTGAGCTTTTTTTTTTTTTTCATTTTGTGTCTTAATTAGCTGTTGGGAAAAGTAAGTTGTATATTTATCTAGTCACTGCTTACAGCATGTTATTAATTTAAAAACACAAGTTAATTTTTTTGAGGTTTTCTAGGACTAGCATTTTGCAAACAATGACAAACTTATCCTCCTCTCCCATAGTTACAGCTCTCATTTGTGTTAACTGTTTTACTGCACTGATTAGAATTTCTAGAGCTAAGTTGGAGAGTAAAGGAAATGGTACGCTTTGGACATTCCTACTTTGTTTATGATTTAGTGAGATTGAGTCTACGGCCTTACAGTGAAACATCATGTCATCAGCTGGTTTCAGATAAGCTATTCTTAATTAGGGTAAGAAATTAGGTTCTTTTGCTACCAAAATTGGTAGTAAAAGTAAAAACAACAGCAACCACAAACCAAGAATAGATATTGAATTTTATTGGATTGAATTTGGAAAGCTTTTTTTTAATAACATAAAGATGGCTCGTCATCTTTAAGTCAAAAACTAGCAGATTCAAAGGTGAAATAGTGGTGCGCTTTCCAAGCTCACTATTTAAAGTTCTGAGGGCAGAGCAGGCTTACTCAGCAAGACCCAACACTCAAAAAGGAACAGCATGCAAGGTTAGGCCAGAGGAAAAGAGGAACTGGTTGTTGCTATTTAAAATTTTTAAAGAAGTTGTTTATTCCCAGTAATGAAGAGATCAGAGAGGCATTTAATCATTAGACTGTCAAACAGAGCTCTACTACAGCTGATTAAAATCTTTTAAAAATTTTTTATGGAGAAAGACTTCATCACTTTTTCTACTGATATGCTCTGATGTTTTCATGCTTAACCTGGAGTTTCTTCCTGATCTGAATGTTTCTTGCTGAGATACAAGCTTGTTTTTTCTCCTATGCCTCGTCTTAAAAAAAAACACAACAAAAAAACCCATAGTAATTTCCCTATAAAATAAGTGCAAGAATTCATAAGGAACTGCACCTCATTAAAAAGCCCAGGATTCACAGGACCACTTGAGTGTATTCTACTGGCTCAGAGACAGCAGGGTTCACGAAAGTCCAGAAATTGGGCTTGCGGCTCTTCGGGGTGACATTGACATACTCTGTGGCTTCTTTTATGTTCTCATAGTCCAGGACAGAGTCATTTCTTCGATCTCCAGGGGCTGCAAAGACTACTTGTGTGTAGTTCACATCCTTGGTGACCTTAGTGGGGAAAAGCAAAGAAATTTGGGTCAAAATTCCTACCACATTTGGAGAAGGTACTCAACTCAAAGAGGCTCACCCTGGGCCAGATGGGAAAGAACCTGGGTCCCAGGTAGCCGTGTCTGAGAGCAGGGTCCAGGCAATGAGAGAGACTGTCCCTTGTATTTGTGGCAACAAATGGCTTAAGGAAGAAAAATGTGGAGACTCTCCAAGTGAGGTCGGGACTCAGGGTGGACTTTGGCCAGCAACTGGGACGTGGGGAGAAGGGGATTTCCTGTGAGCACCTTCCCTGGTAGAGCCCACCCAGACCCACTTTGTGTGGATGCTCTGTGTTGCTGGTACAGGCCTGTGAGTGAAAACCCGACCACCCTCACCAAAGGCTGCTATGATGACTCCGTGGCCCTCCTTCCGTGCTCCCGCCTCCGTAGCCCAGGTGACTCCAGACTGCTGGGGTCACTAGGAGTGCCTCTTACCTGGGAGGTGGTAGGAGGCGAGCTGTTTGAGCTGTCAGAGCTACTGAGGACGTGTCACTGTCATCTAGGGAAAAATAGACATTGTTCTTCCAAAGGAAGCCAGAGGGTGTTTAGAGAGTATAGAGGCAATGGAAGGACGCATGAGATAAAGACAGAAGCAGAGCCAGCAGCTCAAAGTGGAGTGGGGAAGAGAGATCAGTGTCCCCAGAGAGAAGAGAGAAATGGAGCAGAGAAAGTGGAAACCTCTGGAAACAGCCAGGAACATATCCAAGAGTCCAGGCCCTGCTGTATTTCCAGCTCCATCTAAAAGTAAATACCAATCCCGCAAGGCTGCCCTGTGCTTGAGAAAGACTGTCTGCTGGAAGGGGAGTAAGCGGGGTGTGCTGAGCTGCTGGGGCCCAAGGCAAACAGATCTGGTCCCAGAAATCACAGACACGCTTCCAATCTAAGCCTGTTACCAACTCCAGGAAGATTACATTCCTCTTTGTGCCCTGGTCTTGTCCCCAGTGGCAGAGAGGGTTGGACAAGGATCTCTGAAGGCCCTGCCAACCATTGCATCTCTGACTGCAGACAGGCTTCAGGGAAGCTTTAGGATCAAGGGTCATGGTGAGGCCAGTGCCTCTCCGCTTCCTCTGAAACCCTGAGTTCATGCAAGTGGCATCTTCTGAGTCCCTTATGCATTGAGGCCTTATCTTGGTGCTGAGGAAGCCTGACAATCAGATTTCTCTACCGGAAAAGATAAAGTTTAGAAGGATGGAGCAAACTTAAATCAACCAAGAGATAAAGCAGTGGAAAGGGCAGTCTGGGGAGTGAATGTCTTGCTGTGGAAGCGGCAGTTTCCACTGTGTGAAGAGTGGCCTGGAGGGTCTCTCAAGTGGGGAGAGAGAGAAGACAGCGAGAGTGTGGTGTTTCTGTTGGTCCCCTTGCCGGATTGGGATATAGACCTGAACCGTCACCAAGACTCAGGTTTATTAAAATGCCCAGATCCCATGGCTGGGAGCAGACAGAGGTGGTTGAAATCTGGGCTCTAACTAATGGCGAGCAGAAGATAAAACACCATTATGTCCAAAGACAGGAGCAGAGACAGCCCCCAGGCCTGAACTAAGACCTACACAAAACCCACGGCCGTCTGCCACCCCGCACAGGATGGGTGGTCTTCTGAAAGCAGCGGCCTGGCGTGGCCTGCACTGGGGAGGGTGTGAGGCATCCTCCGCTCGTGGTTGGGGCAGGAAGACTGGGGCTGCTGCGAGGAGGCTCCCGGGTAGTCCAGACAGAACGGAAGCAGCGTTAGGACACGTTCTCCTCGCAGCAGTACTCACGCCGGTAGCGGGGCTCAGGCACCAGGACGTTCCTCTCTGCCCGAGTCTCCTTCCTCTCCTTGGCAGCAGGTGGGCAGCAGTCAGCTGGACTAAAGCTGGGGGCCTGGGACCTGGCCCCTTTCAGTAGGCGCTCATTTTCCTTGGCTACCGGGGACAGGGCAAGAGTCAAAAGTAAATGTTCTCCTGGTCAGGCACATCCTGTATCTATGAGTACAGGTCTCCTGAGGGAACACACGTCAGACAGATCTCTTCAAACCTCAGCCCTCCTCTGCTCAGAACCCTGCAGTGCCCCTCGCCTGACTTGGAGAAAAAGCTAAGTCCAAGCCGAAGGCCTCACGCCCCTTCCCCTTCCTGCCGCACCTCAGCTCCATCCAGCCTGGGCCTCTTTGCTTCCGCCCTGATGAGCAAATCTCCCGGCTTATTGACTTTGTAGGGGTGGCTCCCTTCTTCATTTCCCTCAGGTTTAGACTCAAATGTCAGCATCTCAGGGATGCTGACTCCCGTCCAATTCATATCTCCCGGCCTTGCTTCATTTTTTTTCTCCACACTTACCGTGACCTGACATACATTTTACTTGTTTGTGTGTTGTCTGTATTACCCATGGAATGCAAGGTCCACAACGGCACAGATTTTTATTTTGTTTCCTCTTGTACTGGATAAATGAACGAATGACGAGAGAAGCCTAGACTTACATCATCCTGCTCAGTCCCTGTCTTAGCACAGCCCAGGCAGTGTTATTTTATTTCCCCTAATTACAATGTCTTCCTCGATAGAGCGTCCTGCTTTTCACTGTTAATCAGCTCAGAAATTTAGGCTCATATCTTAGTCTAACCATACTCCTTTCCCTTGTAATTCAAGGCCATTTCTACATGTCCCTTGGCGGTGATGAAGGAAATTTATTATGCTCAGGTTAAGTGAGCCCAGCCTCAAGAGCATCACAGAAGCTTGTCTCTAGACAGGAGGTCTGGGTAGCAAAACGACGCTCAGCCATCATTCCCAAGGACAGATGGGCTGGGTCAGAGTGCAGATTACCCACTTAGAGGTTGGTGGAGTGAGGGGTCACCTGGCTAGCTATTCCTCAAGTAAGATTTCAAGTGATATTTGGGGGCTCATCTTGCTGTGGGCTTGGGAATGGTCCCTGAGGGGGACCAGGAGGGAAGAGAACATGGAGCCAGTTACCCATGTGCCTGCTGAGCAGGTAGTTGATGACTGCGAGAAGACAGGCCTGCAGGATCAGCGACACTACTGCGATCACTACTCCATGCCAGACCTTCATGACCCTGTTGGGAAATGAGGAAATCAGGTGAGAGGTTCTGGAGGTACTGAGACAGCGGCAAACCCATCCGTGCCCCAAGCCAGGGGCAGCCTGCTGGTACTGCTGTTGAGGCTTGAGTCTCTTTCCCCTGGAAGGGAAGGCTTCAGGGCCCGGGGAGGGTGATGTGTGTGGAAAGTGATGCTACCGACACGGGAACCTGAGCTGGCTCTCCCCAGACCACTCACTGATCCAGCATGACAAGCTCCTGGCAGGGCTGCCACGGGTTGTGAGTGGGGCGTGGGCTCTCTTCGGCACCTCGTCTCCGTGCAGCAACCCTGGCAGGATGGCCCTGGAGGCCTGCAGTGGGTCAGAACTCTTGGGCAGTCTCTGTTGCTGGGGAGTCCTTTCCTTTCCTCTCCCCAGATTCCAGTTTTTGAATCTGCAAAACAGGCAGTAACAGTATTAGTGTTTGACAGCCGGTAGGCGCTGGCTTGCTGCCAGCCCCAGGGCTGAGCGCCCCCACAGCCCGGCCTTCCAAACTGATCCACACAATCCTAGGACCTAGATGTCACTATCCTCCTCTTATAAGGAGCCACGTGAGGCCCAGAGGGCTGAGGGACATGTCCGAGGCCCTACAGTCAAGCCTGGTTTGAGCTCTACATCCAAGCCTACACCCCCAACATTCCGTCTCTTCTCCAGAGCCTTGCCTGCTGCTGGAAGCACAGAGGAATCCCATAGGAGTGAAAACACTGAGATTCTGTGAAGCATACCAGTGTCGCACACACACACACACACACACACACCACACACACATACACGCACGCACGCACCTATACTGCTGAAGGGAAATAAATTAGGAGTTTGGGATTAGCAGATACAAACTACAATATATAAAACAGATTAAAAAAAAACAAGATCCCACTGTGTAGTACAGGGGATTATATTTAATAGCCTGTATTAAGCCACGATGAAGAAGAATATATATTCTGAATCATTTTGCTGTTCTCCAGAAACTAACACGATTTTGTAAATCAACTATACTTCAGTTAAAAAAAATCTTTTAGTGTCAAAAATAAAGACCACAGCTCTGAATATGGAGCGTATTATAAAACAAAGCCAAGATGGTTTCAAAGCTTTTGAAATTATCTTTACTTAGCACAAGTAAAAGTCAGAACTCTTGGGCAGTCTCTGTTGCTGGGGAGTCCTTTCCTTTCCTCTCCCCAGATTCCAGTTTTTGAATCTGCAAAACAGGCAGTAACAGTATTAGTGTTTGACAGCCGGTAGGCGCTGGCTTGCTGCCAGCCCCAGGGCTGAGCGCCCCCACAGCCCGGCCTTCCAAACTGATCCACACAATCCTAGGACCTAGATGTCACTATCCTCCTCTTATAAGGAGCCACGTGAGGCCCAGAGGGCTGAGGGACATGTCCGAGGCCCTACAGTCAAGCCTGGTTTGAGCTCTACATCCAAGCCTACACCCCCAACATTCCGTCTCTTCTCCAGAGCCTTGCCTGCTGCTGGAAGCACAGAGGAATCCCATAGGAGTGAAAACACTGAGATTCTGTGAAGCATACCAGTGTCGCACACACAAAAAAAAAAACAAGATCCCACTGTGTAGTACAGGGGATTATATTTAATAGCCTGTATTAAGCCACGATGAAGAAGAATATATATTCTGAATCATTTTGCTGTTCTCCAGAAACTAACACGATTTTGTAAATCAACTATACTTCAGTTAAAAAAAATCTTTTAGTGTCAAAAATAAAGACCACAGCTCTGAATATGGAGCGTATTATAAAACAAAGCCAAGATGGTTTCAAAGCTTTTGAAATTATCTTTACTTAGCACAAGATGGGCCACATGATGGCCATTGTCCTGCTGCAGACGATAAATGTTAAAAAGCCTTTTATTGCCAATAAAGCTTATTTTCTCAATCAGGGATTCCAAGTGTTAGGGGTAGTGTGGAAAGCCCTGCCTTTTTTTACTTCTATCTGTAGTTCTACACTGGATGGGCCTATCCAGCATCCAATTTGGACTAAGTTTGGAGAGAGAGGAGGCAGTAGCTGAGGAGGGAGCTTGCGAGGTTTGCCTCTACCCCCTCGCCAGGGCTGGGTGTTAACAGGCCAGCTGGAAGCTTCCAGGGAGAAAAACCTACCTTCTCCCCTACGTCCTTTACCAACCAACAAGCCACTCTTCGGAAACAACTTTTCTTGTGTGAGGTCGAAAGTTGGGTGCAGACTCCCCTGGTGGTCCAGGGGTTAAAAGAAGTCGCCTGCCGGTGCAGGAGACACAGAAGCACCTACGTGGCAATCCAATTTGGACTAAGTTTGGAGAGAGAGGAGGCAGTAGCTGAGGAGGGAGCTTGCGAGGTTTGCCTCTACCCCCTCGCCAGGGCTGGGTGTTAACAGGCCAGCTGGAAGCTTCCAGGGAGAAAAACCTACCTTCTCCCCTACGTCCTTTACCAACCAACAAGCCACTCTTCGGAAACAACTTTTCTTGTGTGAGGTCGAAAGTTGGGTGCAGACTCCCCTGGTGGTCCAGGGGTTAAAAGAAGTCGCCTGCCAGTGCAGGAGACACAGAAGCACCTACGTGGCGCAGGGTGCCTAAGCCTGGGTGCCTCAGCTCCAGAGCGCCAGAGCCCAGGGCCCGCGTGCCGCCACTGAGCCCACACACTGCAAGCAGGGAGGCCGGCGCACCAAGCCCGGCTCCCGCGAGAGAAGCCACCGCGGGGAGAAGTCCGCGCACGGAACCAGCGAGGAGCCCCTGCTCCCTGCAGCTAGAGAAAGCCTACATTCTGCAGCGAAGACCCCGTGCCGCCAAAAACAAGCAAGGAGAAAAATGGGGGCGACACGTGCCCAATTTAGCCATCATACTTAGCCTCAGTCCCCTCTTTTGACACAGTAAGTTCTGATGTAATAAATTCTAGATACTTTCGCCAAAGGAACCTAACTCTATCCACTCTTTACTTTTCAAGTTAAATGAGCAAAGTATACCTAACATCACCACTCTTAAAGAATGCTATTTAGTTCGATTTATAAAGATGGATTCGGCGTCCAGATGTGAGTTCTTCATTACGTATAGATGTAGCATGTGATATGGGTCAGGAAGACGGGAAGTGGGACCGTTCTAAGTGGGGGAGTTCCCCTCACCCCATTTCGTCCTAACACCCATCAAACCTGGCGCCGAGGAGCACCAGAAAGTCATCTCTGGAGAGGGAGTCTCCTGTGGTTCCTTCTGCAGGAATGTTGCATTAACTCACTTTCGTCATGGCATGAGAGAGTCACTGGGAGCAGGAGGTGGAAACTGATCCAGATGGCAAGCCAAGCGAGAGGGGACCTCGGGAAACTACCTACCTCCCCCCTTTACACATGAACATCACCAGACGGTCAGTATCAAAATCACACTGATTATGTTCTTTGCAGCCGAAAATGGAAAAGCTCTATACACTGAGCAAAAACAAAACCAGGAGCTGACTGTGGTTCAGATCATCAGCTCCTTATTGTAAAATTCAGGCTCAAACTGAAGAAAGTGGAGAAAACCACTAGACTATTTAGGGACAACCTAAATCAAATCCCTTATGATTATACAATGGAGATGTTGAATAGATTCAAGGGATTAGATCTGGTAGACAGAGTCCCTGAAGAACTGTGGACAGAGGTTCATAACATTGTACAGGAGGTGGTGGCCAAAGTCATCCCGAAGAAAAAGAAATGCAAGAAAGCAAAGTGATTGTCTGAGGAGGCCTTACAAGTAGCTGAGAAAAGAAGAGAGGTGAAAGGCAAAGGAGAAAGGGAAGATACATCCAACTGAATGCAGAGTTCCAGAGCATAGCAATGAGAGATAAGAAAGCCTTCTTAAGTGAACAATGTAAAGAAATAGAGAAAATAGAATGGATAAGACTAGAGATCTCTTCAAGAAAATTAGAGATACCAAGGGAACATTTCATGCAAACATAAATAAAGGACAAAAACAGCAAAGACCTAACAGAAGCAGAAGAGATGAAAAAAAGGTGGCAAGAATACACGGAACTGTACAAAAAAGCTCTTTAGTTCATTTCAGTCGCTCAGTCGTGTCTGATTCTTTGTGATCCCATGGACTGCAGCACACCAGGCCTCCCTGCCCCTAACCAACTCCTGGAGTTTTCTCAAACTCATGTCCTTTGAGTCGGTGATGCCATCCAATCAATTCATCCTCTGTCATCCCCTTCTCCTCCCACCTTCAGTCTTTCCCAGTATCAGGGGCTTTTCCAATGAGTGAGTTCTTTGCATCAGGTGGCCAAAGTATTGGAGCTTCAGCTTCAGCATCAGTCCTTCCAAAGAATATTCAGGACTGATTTCCTTTAGAATGGACTGGCTGGATCTCCTTGCAGTCCAAGGGACTCAAGAATCTTCTCCAACACCACAGTTCAAAAGCATCAATTCTTCAGCGCTCAACTTTCTTTATAGTCCATCTCTCACATCCATACATAGCTACTGGAAAAATCATAGCTATGACTAGATGGACCTTTGTTGACAAAGGAATGTCTCTGCTTTTTAATATGCTATCTAGGTTGGTCATAGCTTTTCTTCCAAGGAGCAAGCTTCTTTTAATTTCATGGCTGCAGTCACCATCTACAGTGATTTTGGAGCCCCCCAAAATAAAGTCTCTCACTGCTACCATTGTTTCCCCATCTATTTGTCACAAAGTAATGGGACTGGATGCCATGATCTTGGTAACTCTAGAAAGAAAGTTCAGTCAAAAGTGACATGCACAGGATAAAATTTGCAGAGCCAGGAGGCTGATAATAAAACACCAGAGTGATGAAGTGATTAGGCGATTATTCATGAAAAACAATGATGTTGAAAAATTAGTTGACTTGATTGAAGAAAGGGCATCAATATATTTTAAATGCCTCAGTTCAGTTTAGTTCAGTCGCTCAGTCGTGTCCGACTCTTTGTGACCCCATGAATCGCAGCACGCCAGGCCTCCCTGTTCATCACCATCTCTCAGAGTTCACTCAGACTCACGTCCATCAAGTCTGTGATGCCATCCAGCCATCTCATCCTCTGTCGTCCCCTTCTCCTCCTGCCCCCAATCCCTCCCAGCATCAGAGTCTTTTCCAATGAGTCAAAGTACTGGCCAAAGTACTGGCCAAAGTACTAGAGCTTCAGCTTCAGCATCATTCCTTCCAAAGAAATCCCAGGGCTGATCTCCTTCAGAATGGACTGGTTGGATCTCCTTGCAGTCCAAGGGACTCTCAAGAGTCTTCTCCAACACCACAGTTTAAAAGCATCAATTCTTCGGGACTCAGCCTTCTTCACAGTCCAACTCTCACATCAATACATGACCACAGGAAAAACCATAGCCTTGACTAGACGGACCTTAGTTGGCAAAGTAATGTCTCTGCTTTTGAATATACTATCTAGGTTGGTCATAACTTTTCTTCCAAGGAGTAAGCATCTTTTAATTTCATGGCTGATCAAGTCTTATTTTGGATAAGCTCTACTTAAATTTTGACAGATACCAACTTATCAAGCAAATTTCTCAAGGAAGTATGTTAGTCACTCAGTCGTGTCTGACTCTTTGTGACCCCGTGGACTGTAGTCCACCAGGCTCTTCTGTCCATGGAGTTTTCCGGGCAAGAATACTGGAGTGGGTTGCTATTTGCTTCTCCTTCTCAAGGAAATTTTGGTACTAATCCTGCTTCCTGGGGCAGATGTAAAAAACAAAACAAAACGAAACAAAAAAAGATTGGATGTTACCAGGAGAGCTTTATTGAATCACAAAAAAAGCATGAAAATCACGGAAAAGGGCTGGAAGCAAAGCCAGTGTGCCAGGAAATCAAGTTTCTTTTTAAAAGGCACTCTTATTCTTTAGGAATGCTGCTGCTGCCCTGGCCTGGAAAATCCCATGGACGGAGGCGCCTGGTAGGCTGCAGTCCATGGGGTCACTAAGAGTTTGGCACTACTGAGCAACTTCATTTTCACTTTTCACTTTCATGCATTGGAGAAGGAAATGGCAACCCACTCCAGTATTCTTGCCTGGAGAATCCCAGGGACAGGGGAGCCTAGTGGGCTGCCGTCTATGGGGTTGCACAGAGTTGGACACGACTGAAGCGATGCAGCAGCAGCAGCTTACGCTTTAGGAATGCTGACTTCATATTAAATGGCTTATTTGTCCTTAATCACAGAAGTTATTCTGTTTCTTCCACTGAAGGGGATGGTAGGGATACCACTAGGGCTGTACTCTGAAACCATGCTCTAAGTTTTCAATTTTTTAAGGCTCCTCTCTATTTATTAAAAATCAAACTAAAAGGCATTTGTAATTTAAAAAACTAGGAGTGCAAATAAGCAAAGCATTTCATAAAATGAACCCAAATTTCATTCCATAAAATTATCTTTGTGTTTTCATAAATATAGGCACTTTGTATGTGTATGGAATTATTTGTATACACAATGTTTTTGAAACAAGGCATCATACTGAGTAGTTACTTTTCCTCTTTGCTTAACAGATCATAAACTTGTTTCCAGATCAGGAAAATCTCCATTAAAAAGCCCCAATCTGGGTGCTCACAGGCCAAATTGACACCTAGATGATTTTATTTGATAATGTACTTTAAAGCTTTGTATGTGGATGCCCTGAGGAAGGTTATGTACTTTTCAGTCCTTGACTGATCCCTGAAGGCATTTGAGTTTGCACCTTCAGTTTTATGGCATCATTGAAAATGATTAGTATTCTGCTTTACCAGTATTTCTTACTACTGTGGACATTCAGAGGCAAACAGTTCCTTGTCTAAAACTGCTTGTGCACTGCCTGGGAGACCACCAATAACAGATGTAACAGGCCAAAATGACCCCACACATTTCCAAATGTCTCCCTGAGGCAGTCACCTTTGCCCCTAGTTGAGAATCACTGCATTAGATAAATGTTACATTATGTTAAAAGCATTATCTTATTTGGTCTTTTTATTCAAACAATATTGCCTACACTTCCTTCTTTCACTTTAATATATTATGAACTTCTTACCAGCTAAATGACACACTATACCTGTGTCATCAAGATAAAAGTCAGTATGGATCCAAGTTCTGTTCCCTTCTGGTGTGAATTATTGAACTTCTTCTCCGTGTCTTAGTTTCTGTACCTGTTAAATGGGGTTAATGATAGTATATACCTCACAGAGTTCTTGTGAGGGCTTGGGGAGTTATGTTTATAAAGACCTAAATACAGCGGCAGGTATGTGGGAAGCACTCAACAGTTATTAGGTATTATTCAACCCTAAAACACTGCACCAAGATGGAGACTAGAGTGGAGCTATAAAAATTCGGTCTGTGTATTTTTGGAAGCTTAGACATTCGGTTTTGAGTACAGTTTGAAGATAAAATCTTGGCAGGATGAGGTTTGAAAATGATGACAGATGTCATTATTTAAGTGGCTAATGGCCCCTAACCGCAATGAGCAGGTTGTTCCTTGGGGGCTAATTGCAGATTGCTGATCAGACAGTCGGCAGAAACATCTGCTCATTTGTGTACATACCCCAAACAACCGGGAAATGAGCAATTAGAAGTAATTAAGTTGTGAAAAAAAATGCCTGGACCATATGAGAGTTTGGTATGCCTCGTTCCATCATCAAGATGTGACTGTTCTGCCCTCTTTCAGGTTTGGATACCCAGCACCACATTAATGCAGTGTCCTGCCAATTGCCCGCAAACCAGAGGTCAGCAGAGGGCTGAGAGCATTTCTTCTGTTTTCTTCGAACCTGGTGGAAACCCTGAGTTAAGGCTGGATTCCATTTTATTTCCCCCTCTCCTGCTAAAGGAACTTAAAAGGTGAAAGTCACTCAGTTGTGTCCGACTCTTTGCGACCCCATGGACTGTAGAATCCATGGAATTCTCCAGGCCAGAATACTGGAATGGGTAGCCTTTTTCTTCTCCAGGGTTATCTTCCCAACCCAGGGATCAAACCCAGGTCTCCCGCATTGCAGGGAGAGTCTTAAGTCTTACTAGCTGAGCCACAAGGGAACCCTTCTAAAAGGTACAGCATAACAAAAGAGGTGAAATAATAAAAACATACCTTTTCCTGTCTGATGCCACGCTTTCTTTGGATAGATACATTCAGAAAGACACAACGGAAGATGATTTATGTAAACATCATATGGATTGATTAAAGTAATCATAATCAATATTGCTAAGATGACTTAATCTTTTAAAGTTAAGTATCTTTAATGTTTAAAATGGATAAGCAATAAGGACCTACTGTATAGCAAAAAAAAATAATAAGTAGCTTTTAAAGATTTTTTTATAAAGCATTTATAAAAAGATTTTTTGGAAATTTTCATTAATTTATTGTCTTTAAAATGAAGAATTTGAGCTCTAAGATAACAAGACAGGGAGATGAGAGCCAGGCTCCTCCTCCTGGCTCAGTCACTTGCTACCTGTGTGACCTGGGACAGGTAGAAATCCTTTCTAGGCCCAGCACTTGTAGTACTCCTAAGGCTCTTTCCGGCCCTTAACATTCTGTTCTTTAAAGACGGAATTACAGTAGGGGAAAGGAAGGTGTAGTTGGATGGAAAAGGAATATTTTGAAGGAAAAAAATAGATATTTCTATTTTATATCATTCAGTCTCCTTCACTCTACTAGACTTTTGTCCTCTAATTGAATATGCAGTTTTGAATAATCAAGAAAAGGATGAAACATACATAAGCCAAACTAATAATAACTATAACCATAGAAACAGAGGAAGCCAAAAATTGTGAATTACTATTTTTGTGTGTGTGAAATATCAAAAAAATTATTAATTTCCTAGAAAAATTAATTTCCTAGATTAGTGAAATGAACTCCATAAGGCACAGAAAACTTAAACAGACTAAAAGCAAGGCAAAACAAGAGAGAAGTTTGGGACCCGAGTTTGGTACCTCTCGAGCAGCTAAAGGCAGAGAACTTGGAAGTAGACAGTCTGGCTTCACATCCCAGCTCATCCTCTGCATGAGTTGGGTCTAATTATTTAACCTCTTAAAGTCTCTGCTTTCTTACTTGTAAGATAAAATCAATAATCACTAATTCTCAGGGTTTCATTCAATGAACATAAATGATACCCATTTCTGCAGATGAAGTAAGATGAGATATGTAAGTTATTCTAGCTTTGTCACGTAGTAATAAGCATCCAATAAACAACAGCTATTATTATTTTAAATTAAAAGCAGTATAAAAACTATCTACTCAAAATCTGCATCGAGATAGTGTTACAAATGAATTTTTGAAATTTTAAGGAACATAGGGCATAGAAAAAAATAGAAAGCTCTCCAGGCTCATCTCATTTATGAATGCAGAGGTAAATACATGATTATATCAAAAGTTACTCCACTTTGCTTATAGTTTCCTTCATTGTGCAAAAGCTTTTAAGATTAATTAGGTCCCATTTGTTTATTTTTGCTTTTATTTCCATTACTCTGGAAGGTAAGTCATAGAGGATCCTGCTGTGATTTATGTCACAGAGTGTTTTGCATATGTTTTTTTCTAGGAGTTTTATAGTTTCTGGTCTTACATTTAAATCTTTAATCAATTTTGAATTCACTTTTGTGTATGGTGTTAGAAAGTGTTCTAGTTTCATTCTTTTACAGTGGTTGACCAGTTGTCCCAGCACCACTTGTTAAAAAGATTGTCTTCTCTCCTTTGTATATTCTTGCCTACTTTGTCAAGGATAAGCTGTCCATAGGTGCATAGATTTATCTCTGGGCTTTCTATTTTGTTCCACTGATCTATGTTTC
>SJYC01101695.1:0-12955 GCA_006408675.1 Madoqua kirkii
AAGAATTGATGCTTTTGAACTGTGGTGTTGGAGAAGACTCTTGAGAGTCCCTTGGATTGCATGGAGATCCAACCAGTCCATTCTGAAGGAGATCAACCCTGGGATTTCTTTGGAAGGAATGATGCTCAAGCTGAAACTCCAGTACTTTGGCCACCTCATGAGAAGAGTTGACTCATTGGAAAAGACTCTGATGCTGGGAGGGATTAGGGGCAGGAGGAGAAGGGGAGGACAGTGGATGAGATGGCTGGATGGTATCATGGACTCGATGGATGTGAGTCTGAGTGAACTCTGTGAGATGGTGATGAACAGGGAGGCCTGCGTACTGGGATTCATGGGGTCGCATAGAGTCGGACACGACTGAGCGACTGAACTGAACTGAACCGAACTGAACTTGTGCAATCTCAGGGAGTTGGTGATGGACAGGGAAGCCTTGCATGCTACAGTCCATGGGGTCGAAAAGAGTTGGACTCGAATTGATTGTACCCTGCCATTATACAGAATTCGGTTGTTGACTCTGGTAGTTATTGGAAATTTTTCTATGTATAGGAGTGCAAAGAGAGTGGAAGTGGAGAAATTGAGCCCAAGAGAAGCTCATGTAGTGTTGCCTCATGTAGAGATCAGGAGCAGGCTTGAAGGGTCGTGAGCTCCGCGTTGTTTCGTCAGAGCCCCAGCTCACTAGAGGTCGGTGTCCAGAGCCTGGTGTGCTCAACACTGAGACTCAGTGTCTCTGGTGCCGGCGAGGCTGGACCAAGATAAAGACATCTGAATCACTTTTCCACAGTATTTGGAAGGGAAGGGGAAAACTTTGCATCAGCTGGTCTCTGTGGCATAACTGGTTAGCGCGTTTGGTTATTAACTGAAACATTGGTGGTTTGAGGCCACCCAGGGATGAGTTGGGTTTAGCTATTGTTTTTATGAATCTGCAGTGGCTGAAATCTCCACCTACTTCACCTCAGCACGTTCTTTACTCCCTTCCGGTTTTTATCTGGTGCCCCTCCTCTCTCTGACGCCTGCCCTCACTAAGTCATCTGCCTCGTGCATTCCAGGACAGCTGCCAGAGGATGAAGGCACACGCACACAGGTAGGAATTGGGGGGAATCCCTTACTCAAGATGGGGCATCGCAAATTAGGCTCTATGACACCACCCGAGCTGGCACCCCACTGCCACAGGATCTCACTGATGCCTCCACCCTTTCATTTAGGACTGTCACTTTCTTTTTTCTCTTTCTTTTTTGTTTTCTTTTCTTCCCCACCACAAGTACCATCATCCAGTTTCAGAACACTCCTTTCATCTTCATTTCCCTTCAGTTCAGCTGTAGATAATCCCTTTTCTTTCCTCTAGCCCCAGTTAATGTTAATCTGCCTTCTGCCTCCATGAATGTCTTTTCGATACCTCAGATAAATCGAATAAATCAATATGTAGTGCTTTCTGACAGGTTTCTTTCACTTAGTGCGATGTTTTTGAGGTTTATCCAGGCTCTGGCTTAAGTTTGCTTCTCATTACTGAGAATTTCACTGCGTAAATATACCACATTTCATGTACCAGCTGATGGGCATTTGAGCTGTTTCTTTTTTTTTTTTTTTGCTATTATGAATAATGCTGCTACAAATATTTGAATAATCTCATCTGCACCTATTTCATTGTTTTTTCATTTCTCTTGAATAGATTTATAGAAGTGAAATTGCTGAGTTTATAGTAAGCTTGTTTGTAGTAATACTTCCTAAGGCCAACTTGACTTCACACTCCAGGATGTCTGGCTGTAGGTGAGTGACCACACTATTGTGGTTATCTGGGTCATTAAGACATTTTTCATATAGTTCTTCTGTGATTTCTTGTAACCTTTTCTTAATCTCTTCTGTTTCTGTTAGGTTCAGGCTGTCTCTGTCCTTTATTGTGCCCATTTTTACATGAAATATTCTCTTGGTAGCTCTAATTTTCTTGAAGAGATCTCTAGTCATTCTGATTCTATCGTTTTCCTCTATTTCTTTGCATTGTTCACTTAATCATAATATTGCATGAATTGCCTGTATCAGTCAATGAAATGTAACTGTTATTATGACATTTTTAATGAAGGGATGTGATACGTATTTCTTTCCCCCATGAAATGGCAGGGCACACAGACACCAAAAATCAAATTTCTTAAATATCTTTGTTGGATCTCACATGCCAATATCATTAAGAAGAGGAGGAGGAAGACAGTGTGAGGTAAGGGGGAAGATTAACTTTTAAAAATGTTTATCTCCATTTCAAGTAGATATGCTCTTATGCCATTCACTGACCTTTTTAAATATTAGTTTTAACTCCTTCAAAAGTCACTGTTGGTCAAAGTCAAACCAGGCTAAATAGTGTACAAATTGATTGGCAGAACATGGAGTTAATATTCAATAGCCTTAACAACATATATGCTAACATGTCTTCCAAAGTCACTGTTGCAGGTATCATTATCAACCCCAAAAGCCCAAAGCCATATTTCCCTTGTGGTCACTGTCATCACCTTCAATCACTTTATCCTATAAATTGAAGGTCTCTGTGTTATTACATGATCTTAGAGGCAGAGATGTATGTCCAATTGGTTTCAGTGCAGGAAGAGACCCTGTTTCTCTGTGAACCAATGGAGCTGAAGAGCACTCTATGTTCCCAATAAGCCATATCAGATTTTTTTTTCCTCAAGAATTGCTGATTATTCTAGTGTAGTAGGACATGGAACAATAGATTGGTTCCAAATAGGAAAAGGAATACGTCAAGTCTGTATATTGTCGCCCTGCTTATTTAACTTCCATGCAGAGTACATCATGAGAAATGTTGGACTGGAAGAAACACAAGCTGGAATCAAGATTGCCAGGAGAAGTATCAATAATCTCAGATATGCAGATGATACCACCCTTATGGCAGAAAGTGAAGAGGAACTAAAAAGTATCTTGATGAAAGTAAAAGAGGAGAGTGAAAAAGTTGGCTTAAAGCTCAACATTCAGAAAATGAAGACCATGGCATCTGGTCCCATCACTCCATGTGAAATAGATGGGGAAACAGTGGAAACAGTGTCAGACGTTATTTTGAGGGGCTCCAAAATCACTGCAGATGGTGACTGCAGCCATGAAATTAGAAGACGCTTACTCCTTGGAAGAAAAGTTATGACCAACCTAGAGAGCATATTCAAAGGCAGAGACATTACTTTGCTGACTAAGGTCCATCTAGTCAAGGCTATGATTTTTCCAGTGGTCATGTATGGATGTGAGAGTTGGACTGTGAAGAAGGCTGAGCACTGAAGAATTGATGCTTTTGAACTGTGGTGTTGGAGAAGACTCTTGAGAGTCCCTTGGACTGCAAGGAGATCCAACCAGTCCATTCTGAAGGAGATCAGCCCTGGGATTTATTTAGAAGGAATGATGCTAAAGCTGAAACTCTAGTACTTTGCCGACCTCATGCGAAGAAAATTGATGCTTTTGAACTGTGGTGTTGGAGAAGACTCTTGAGAGTCCCTTGGACTGCAAGGAGATCCAACCAGTCCATTCTGAAGGAGATCAGCCCTGGGATTTCTTTAGAAGGAATGATGCTAAAGCTGAAACTCCAATACTTTGGCCACCTCATGAGAAGAGTTGACTCTTTGGAAAAGACTTTGATGCTGGGAGGGATTGGGGGCAGGAGAAGAAGGGGACGACAGAGGATGAGATGGCTGGATGGCATCACTGACTCGATAGACGCGAGTCTGAGTGAACTCCGGGAGTTGGTGATGGAAAGGGAGGCCTGGTGTACTGCGATTCATGGGGTCGCATAGAATCGGACACGACTGAGTGACTGAACTGAACTGAACATCTTTATACAGATTATATACTACTTTGTATGCATGATAAGTCACTTCAGTCATGTCCAACTCTTTGTGATGCTATGGATTGTAGCCCACCAGGCTCCTCTGTCCATAGGATTCTCCAGTCAAGAATACTGGAATGGGTTGCCATTTCCTTCTCCAGGGGATCTTCCTGACCCAGGGATTAAACCCATGTCTCCTGCACTGGCAGGTGGTTTCTTTACCACCAGTGCCACTTGGGACTACATACTACTTTGAGTCCTATTAAGAAAATGGTTTCCACAATACAAGAAACTAGAAGCTAAAACATCACTCTGAAAACTAGCGTTTCCCCACTGTGCAAGTTATCCCTAGAACTCCAGAAGTTTTTAATAAGCTTGGTGCTTAGTTGCTTAGTGTATGGTATATGGGAGTAAGGCTATTTTTTCACAGCACTTCAGATAAATTATTGCAATGTGACTTTAAGTCACATAAACCTAACTTTTATTAGGCTTCAATTTTCGAAGTTTAGGAAGAAGTTGGACGACAGTTGCTGTTCTGGTATACTCTCGAGTTTCCTCACATAGCAGTGTCATCCCTCAGTTTGTATGCGGGGTTGTGATGGAGGTGGAGCCCCAATGTTGAAAAGCAATCTGCACACTCCTTCCTTCACTTGTCATGAATACTTAGTGGAGCACTTGGTCATTGTAGCCATTTTCAACCTTGTGAAACCACCAGCCTAGCCAATCCCAGCAGAGTTATAGTGACACACATATCAGGAGAATTTCCTATGGTTTGGATTTACAAACTGATAGGATAGGATATAGGTTAGAAGAAGACTCTCCTTCCCAGGGTAATCCATAAGTTCATTCACCTGTTACTTGAATGGCTGATGGTCCCAGCCCCAAAAGGATACTATCCTTGTGGGGGTTTTTTTTTGTGATTTTTTTGGACAGATCTCAGGTATTCTCACGTTATGTTTGTGATGCACAGTCTCTGTTAACTACTTCTCTGATCCTTAACCTCAACCTCTCTCTTTCAATCAGATATGGAAAAATCTTGCTTGTACTCCTAAAGGCTCACATTAATTACTAAAGGGTTTGGTGGAAAGAATTATTTTTTAGAAGGGTAAAAATAAGTTCTGGAGTTTCAAGCTCACTGACAATATAACCTTTCTGCCTGAGGCTGAGATTCTGCAGCTGCTCATTCCTGGAAAGCTGGTGTCAATTCCCTGAAGCCAAATACCAGGAACACATCTCTCATTGCACAGCTTAGGTGTGTTTTGTTTTGTTTTTTAATTCTTTGAAGCCAGAAGAACACACTTCATGATCTAAGTAAGACAGTGGTAACAAGTCTCTATTATAAGATTTGGGCTTTGGCTGGGTGATAGGGGGAGGAGAGGAGGAAGCAGGGTATGTTCCATATTGAGGACTGTTAGCTCCAGCAATTCTATGATTGAAGTAAAGAAGTAACATCATTTTATTATGAAGAGGATGTTTGGGATTTTGTAGTGAAAACATATCACAGTTGCTTGATGGATGCTGTTCCCTGCTGGGTTCATACGTTTTTCAGGATTTTGAGAGCGAGGAATTGATTCACAGAAGAGATTTGATGTTGGGTTAATTTGACTTCCCTTGGCAAGACAGCCAGGCTGCTGCCAACTGGGAACTCACTCATTCTGAAGAGTGAGTTTCCATGATTGAGCTTGAACAAAATAAAAATTGGAAAACTGATACTTAAGTTTAAATGTTCATTCCGTTCAGTTCAGTCACTCAGTCATGTCCGACCTTTCGCAACCCTATGGAGTGCAGCATGCCATTCCTCCCTGTCTATCAACAATTCCCAGAGTTCGCTCAAACTCATGTTCATTGAGTCGGTGATGCTACCCAACCATCTAATTCTCTGTTATCCTTTCTCCTCCTGCCTTCAATCTTTCCCAACATCAGGGTCTTTTCCTGTGAGTCAGTTCTTCACATCGGGTGGCCAAAGTATTGGAGCTTCAGCTTCAGCATCAGTCCTTCCAATGAATATTCAGGGGTGATTTCCTTTAGGATGGACTGGTTGGATCCCCTTGCTGTCCACGGGACTCTCAAGAGTCTTCTCCAACACCACAATTCAAAAGCAGCAATTCTTCAGCACTCAGCTTTCTTTATGGTCCAACACTCACATCCATACATGACTACTGGAAAAGCCATAGCTTTGACTAGACAGACCTTTGTCGGCAAAGTAATATCTCTGCTTTTTAATATGCTGCCTAGGTTTGTCATAGCTTTTCCTCCAAGGAGCAAGTGTCTTTTAATTTCATGGCTGCAGTCACCATCTGCAGTGATTTTGGAACCCCAAAAATAAAGTCTGTCACTGTTTCCATTGTTTCCCCATCCCCTATTTGCCATGAAGTGATGGGACTAGATGCCATGATCTTTGTTTTTTGAATGCTGAGTTTTAAGCCAGCTTTTTCACTCTCCTCTTTCACTTTCATCATGAAGATCTTTAGTTCCTCTTCACTTTCTGCCATAAGAGTGGCTTCATCTGCATATCTGAGGTTATTAATATTTTTCCTAGAAATCTTGATTCCAGCTTGTGATTCATCCAGCCCAGCATTTCTCATGATGTACTCTGCATGTAAGTTAAATAAGCAGGGTGACAATATACATCCTTGACATACTCCTTTCTCAATTTGGAACCAGTCCTTTGTTCCATGTCCAGTTCTAACTGTTGCTTGTTGACCTGCATACAGATTTCTCGAGAGACAGGTCAGGTGGTCTGGTATTCCCATCTCTTTCAAAATTTTCCACAGTTTGTTGTGATCCACACAAAGGCTTTAGCATAGTCCATGAAGCAGAAGTAGATAATTTTCTGGAATCTTTTGCTTTGTCTATGATCCAGCGGATGTTGGCTAATTGACCTCTGGTTCCTCTGCCTTTTCTAAATCCAGTTTGAACAAAAAAGTTCTCAGTTCATGTACTGTTGAAGCCTAGCTGGGAAAATTTTGAGCATTACTTTGCTAGTACGTAAGATGAGTGCAATTGTGCAGTAGTTTGAACATTCTTTGGCATTGCCTTCCTTTGGGATTGGAATGAAAACTGACCTTTTCCAGTCCTGTGGCCACTTCTGAGTTTTCCAAATTTGCTGACATACTGAGTGCAGCACTTTCACAGCATCAACCTTTCGGATTTGAAATAGCTCAGCTGGAATTCCATCACTTCCACTAGCTTTGTTTATAATGATGCTTCTCAAGGTCCACTTGACTTTGCACTCCAGACTGTCTGGCTCTAGGTGAGTGATCACACTATCGTGGTTATTTAGGTCATTAAGATTTTTTTTTTGTATAGTTCTTTTGTGTATTCTTAGAATAGGACTTTAAATATTATATTCTTTTTCTTCATTTGTAGTCAAAATAAAAGGAGAGGCTGTATTCAAAGGACTTAGTGACTTAGTTTGAGGAACTTAATAACACTCGCTGATCTACTGATCTCCTCAAATTCCTTCACCTATGCCAGCAGAGGTTGTTTGGTAATATTAAAGACACATTCCTCCACACCAGAAATGCCCTTCAGAGTATCCTTCACACTGTGTGTGTTAGTGGGTCAATCATGTCTGACTGTTTGCAATTCCATGGACTGTAACCTGCCAGGCTCCTCTGTCCATGGGATTCTCCAGGCAAGAATACTGGAGTCAGTTGCCATTCCCTTCTCCAGAGGATCTTCCTTATCCAGGAATCGAATGTGGGTCTCCCACATTGCAGGCAGATTTTTTACTGACTAAGCTACCAGGGAAGTCCTCACCTGGTACTTTGCATAAACCTTGTCTGGAAAGCCCAGGAGAGCAAGGATTTAAAACTAGATCTGCCACAGGAAACAGATATATGATAAACTCATGGATAACATTATGTGCAGTTAAGTATTGTTCCCTTTTTATTCTTTTAGAGGTTGTTTTGTAAAAAAGACATACCTCCACATGAGAATGCTCTTCATAGTGTCCTTCATGCTATAAGAGCTTAGAAACAGTAAGATGAAGGTGAGCCCAAAATTGTTACTGTGATTCTTTTATTTTTTTGCACACAACATTAGTGTATATTTTTCTGAAAAGTCAGAAAATCAGGTGAGTAGAAATAAGCATCTGAATTAGTTGCCTATTACTTCCTATTAACAGGTTATAAAAACAATATTTTAAAACCACCAGGCTCCTCTGTCCATGAAATTCTCCAGGCAAGGATACTGGAGTGGATAGCCACTCCCTTCTCTTGAGGAACTTTCCGACCCAGGGATCAAACCCTGGTCTTCTGCATTGCAGGTGGATCCTTTACCATGTGAGCTACCAGGGAAGCCCAATATACTCATTATCAGTTCTGCTGATCAGAAGTTTGGAAAGATGTGACTGGCTTCTCTGCTCACAAAAGCGATCAACATGTCCTCCCCACCTGAACAGGGTGATATTGACCACGTCATGGTTCTGATCATCTCCGGTGAGGGGCTGCCCTCGTGGTCTCATGCTCCTCTGGGATCACATTTATTGACCTGAATTCTATAACCTGATTTCTTTTAGCCCACCTGAAAGAAAGTAGCTTAGGATACAAGTCTAGAACTGTGGAGCCCTTGAACTGATCCCTGCCATATCTTTCTCCAAGAGGAGAATAAAATAGCAGAGGCTTCATAAAGATATGACCCACATAAGGGCT
Organism: Madoqua kirkii; assembly: GCA_006408675.1. Classification (NCBI taxonomy): domain Eukaryota; kingdom Metazoa; phylum Chordata; class Mammalia; order Artiodactyla; family Bovidae; genus Madoqua; species Madoqua kirkii. The sequence continues at coordinate 8,464 of SJYC01101695.1, forward strand.
GAGATGCTCCAGTGACTGGAGAAGAGGAGAAAATTTAAAAGACAATGGAGGCACTACAAGCCCAGACTGGGGAAGCAAGGTCCTCTTTGTGTCCCACCTCAGGTGGGTACTCTTCTGGAAAAGAGGCATTTCCCCTGGCACAGCACCTTGGACAACAAACTTGATCTAAACCCACTGAGTTGTTCTTGTTGCTGCTAGGCTTTTGGGGTCTCCATTCTAGGGTGTTTGCTTAAAGGTAGGGCTTTTTCCTTGCATGAGAATGTTCTTGGAATTTTTGTATGAAATGCAGTTTCCTGGGCCTTCTCTCCAGATGTTTTTAACAAGCAGCACAATGACTGTGATGTAGGCATTCTTTAGCTGTGCAGCTAGTGCCCAGGGAATGGAACCCTATCTGCTGCGTAGTATCCATCACACTTACTCATCCAAGTTTAATGCTGCCATATCTGTCTTACATGATACATTCTTCTCTATTATACATAAGATCCATGTGCTCAAAGACGGTAATGAAATCACCATGTAAAGCCAATTTGGTATAGTGGAATAGGTATTTGCATCTTTGATGGCTGTTCCTAGGGCTGTGCTTTCATTGCTCTATCACAGCCCTAGGGTAAGACTTGATGGGGACAACGTAGGGAGTGGAGGATATCGGCAAGAGTTAGGAATTCCTGGTAACTAGTATTGATCTGCTTGACAAGTATTTACTGAATGTTGCATCTGTCAGGCTCTTGAAGAGGCACTGGGTGAACAAGGCACACAGAGCACCTGCTCTCAGGAAGACAACCTCTAGCACAAGAGCCAAGTGACTTACAGAGAATCACACATATTTTTTAATGATGACTGTGATGTATTTAATATATCTATGTTCCTTGCTCCCATTTTGTCAGCAGGGATTGAAAATTGAGTGTATATAAATAATCATACTCTGGAACTCTGATAAAAGAATTGTCACAGAAAAGCTCTTCTAGATATTTTTGTTTTAATAGTAGAAATACGATGTTAGATATAATATCCTCTGAAATTCAGCTGTAGTTGAAACTTGGCTGGACAGTGTGTTTCATGATTTGAACAGAGCAGCTTGTGTTGAAAACATGTGTGGTAGCTCCATAGTCCTGTTCTCTTTGGGAGTCAGTTTCCTCATCAGTAAGGAATTGTTGTTATTCAAATTCTCCAAAGTCCCTTCCTGTTGAGATTTCTCTGAATGCATGAGAGACTGAGATGCATATTAAATATGACCTGAGAACTACAGCCAAGACCAGATCTTGTATCTTTTCTGTGTGTCTCCTGTAGGAGCCTAAGTTGAGCCCAAACACTGAAAACATAAATGAGAGGGGGGATGGAAGAAAGGAAACCAACAGGTTGGAAGAATGAGAATAATACAAAGAAGGGTATGGAAATGGTGGAGCAGTTGGTGGCCAGGAGAGATGAAAAGAAGTACAAGTTGAGTTCAGAAAAATCAAGAGAAAGTGTATGTATGCAGCATTATCCAAGTCCTCAAGGAGTAGCCTGAGCTGAGCAGGGAGGACTGGGAGAGTAATTTACTCCACAGTGAACTTGTGCACCTGCCGAGGAAATCCACAGGATGGATCAGGATTCACTTACGCTACTAGGAAGCACCAGTTCCAAGAGAAGGAGGCACAGACCTTGAGGCTCTGTCCTGAACCCTGCTGCTTACACCCGTAACTGCCCCCACACTGGATGCTCCAAGTAAGTGTGAGCTTAAAGGGTTAACAAATATTTGGAAAAGGGCTGGAGATGCCCATTCTTTCCTTAACCATTCCCTGAGGTATGCAAGGGCCAGGATAAGGAGACTCTTCCATCTGAAGCATAGATACTAGTAATATTCTGCATGCATACTTTGAAAGGTTTTTACACACAATATTTCTTAAATATTTGTGAGAGCCTATTTTTCCTTATGCTTTGTTAACAACTTGGAGTTCAGATATCAATAAAGTTTATCTGAAGATATCAAAGTAGTGGGAAGAAGAATACAAGTGGAGCATTTCTACGTAATGTGGGCTCTTCTCAATTATGGTGTTGAGGCAGCCCACAGGGTAGGAGGGTAGGCTAAGGACATCTCTTCCTAATGACCTACTTATGACCTTCCTAATGAACCACTGAGAGGAATCACTGAGGAAAGCAGGGTCTTCACCAGTCACCAAAGCAGTGTCAAAGGGAGAAGATAATGTAGGGTAGGCACCTCTTTAAGGAAGAAAATTTGCTACATCTTGGGAGAAAGCAGAGCATCTCAGATAGGATATTTGGATAAGTATGTAGTCGAAATGACTAAAGATTCTGAAAACCTATATATATAAATACAATCACTTTTATTCAGTCAGTGAACAACCACCACTGAGACCCCTTCAGTGCTTGATTCAGTGCCTGGAGTCATGAATACAGAGATGGTTAATAATAGTATTTAAACTTTCCTGGAGCTCTCAGCCCCGTAACCAAGAAGTCGTGAGAAGTGTAATGGTGGTGGATTCACTGGGGGAAGTGGTCAGGGCTGCCTAAGGATGACATCAGTGTTTGTCCAGTTCACCCTTCTTTCTTTTCCAACAACTAGTGACCTCCCATGGCTCAACAACTCTGGTTCTCACCCAGGTTTCAGCCTCAGGATAACTGACACCTGGGACCCATGTTGGTTCAAAGCAGTCAATCTTGCCAAGGCTCCGGAGTAAATGCTGATACCTGTCTCTACTGTCTATGTTTTGGTCAGCAGGAGAAATAAAGAGGCCAGTTTAATAAGTCTTATAGATTTATCATTGTCATAACAATCAGGAACAATTTGTCTTCTCTCTGAAAAGGTAATGCCTTTTGGACTTCAAATTCTCACCCGTTTCAAAGACAATGTAAATATCAGCCATAGTCCTAGAATTGTAGGACTTGGTATTTTATCCTTAAATATTAGATCAAATAAGTAAAGTTAAAAAGGAGTAAAGCAACTTCATGTTTTGCAGTAAGAATGTATGGGGGTCTGGCACTAAAATCCTGGCTTTCACCTGGTTGATATGTCTTTAGTGTTGTTAGAAACAGAATGCCTAATGCTCCTTGATTCACTCCTCTATCCCATCATGTTCTATAAAATATAATATCTCTGCTCATCTAGATACTATGGATCCTAAATTAGCTGAGTTCCATGAATGCATTTACAGAGCCCTATGGGTAAAGTGTTGTGCTGTTTCCACCAGGGGGTAAAGAATGAGGATACACATTCCTTACTGGAGGCAGTTCAAAGAAGGCTGTTCCCTGTTCAGCCTGGATACGTCTGTAGATAGAATAACAACAGCAGACACCAATAGGTTCAACCTGCTGAAAGGGAAGATGAGGATGGGGAACAATAACTCAGCTCAGGGTCCTCAACTCAACAAAGCCCACTGGGCTTCTTTTCAGTTGCCTCTCCCCAGCCACGCTTAGAAACTCTCTCCAAGTGGTGAACTGGAACAACTGTAGGGCTTATCTGTTTATTTTTCATTTCTCAGGTCTCACTCACTGACCTTTACTGCCTGATGCCCCGTCCCTTGAAAATCTTTGTCTCATCTATTTTGTTCAGTTTGTTGTTGTTTGTTTGTTTGTTTGCTTTGCTTTGCTGTTTCAGGTGGGAGAGTAAACCCAGTTTCTGTTAGTTTGTGTTTGTGTGGCATCCCTTTTGTAAAATCAGTTGGAAAATATCTATCAAGATCCTGAAAAGACACTTTTACAAAATAAAGAGCACAGTCACAAACATGGTGAAACTGTGAACTAAGGAAAACCCTTAACACTTGACCAATAAGGTGTTAATATACAAATATATAAGCAGTTCATACAACTCAACATCAAAACCTCCCAAGCAACCCAGTTAAAAAATGGGCAAAAGAACTGAGCAGACATTTTCCTAAAGAGGACATGCAAATGGCCAGTGGAAAAGTAGCTGAACATCATCTATCATCAGGGAAATGCTAATCAAAACCACAATGAGATATCACCTCGTGCTATAGAATGGCTATCATCAAAAAGAACACAAATAACAAATGCTGGTGAGGATGTGGAGAAAAGGGAACCATGGTCACTGATAGTGGGAACTACCATATAACACAACAATCCCATTTCTGGGTATGTATTTGGAAAAAAACTTAAAAACCAAACTGAAACACTAATTTGAAAAGATACATGCAACCCAATGTTCATAGCAACATTATTTACAGTTGTCAAGATATGGAGGCAATCTATGTGTCCATCAACAGAGGAATTGATAAAGAAGATGAGGTATATATAATAAATGGAATAGCTCTCAGCCATAAAAACAATGAAGTTTTGACGTGTCCAACAATATGGATGGACTTGGAGAGTATTATGCTAAGTGAAGTAAGTCAGACATCACTTGTATGTGGAATCTACAAAAATATAACAAACCAGTGAATGAAACTAAAAAAGAAACAGACTCATAGATATGGAGGACAAACTAGTGCTTCCCAGTGAGGAGAGGGAAGCGGGGGTGGGGGGGTGGGGGGGACAA
>SJYC01101696.1:0-13600 GCA_006408675.1 Madoqua kirkii
GGGTGGGGGGGTGGGGGGGACAAAATAAGGGTAGAGATTAAGAGGTAAAAACTACTATGTATAAAATAAGCTACAAGGATATATAAAACAACACTAAAATACACTTAATATTTTATAACAAGTATAAGTGGAATATACCCTTTAAATTCTGAATCACTATATTGTACATGTATAAATTACAAAATAATTTATCAAATATACTTTAAAAAATACTTTTATTTTAAAAGTGCCATACCAGTCCTAAGGACAATGTTTGCTTAACTATATGTTGGGGAATGCAGTCCTCACAGCCCCTTGCCCAAAGGCTGAGGGGATGTTCCTCTGAGGTTTGTTGTGAAAACTATTCCTTTGTGAGTCAACATGCCTCTTTACTTTTTAAATTAATTTTTATTGGTGTACAGTTGCTTTAAGGTTGTGATTTCTGCTGTACAGGAAAGTCAATCAGTTATATGTATATATATAGTAATAGTAATAAGTCGATCAGTCGTCCGACTCTTTGCGACCCCATGGACTGTAGCCCACCAGGCTCCTCCATCCATGGGATTCTCCAGGCAAGAATATTGGAGTGGGTTGCCATTTCCTTCTCCAGGGGATCTTCCTGACCCAGGGATTGAACCTAGGTCTCCCATATTAGAGGCAGATGCTTTAACCTCTAAGCCACCAGGGAAGCATATATCCCCTCTTTTTTGCATTTCCTTTCTGTTTAGGTCGCCGTAGAGCACTGAGTAGAGTTCTCTGTGCTACATAGTAGGTTCTCTTAGTTATCATTAGTTATGAATTTTCATTAATTATCAGTTATTTTATATGTAGTAGTTATATAGGACATGCCTCTTTAAAAGCATGTCACCCTTGATTATTTCTAATCTCCAAAAGATCCTTCAAAGGAAAGGGTGAACATGACTACAAAGTAGCCCAATGGAAAGTTCTAGCTTTGAAGCTTTTGTGGAGAGTCTCTCAGGAAACATTGCTCCCAGGCTGACTTATGTGCCCTGGAGAGCCAGGGAGAGAAGCCAGACATTTCAAATCCTTAGGTTACAAACAAGGCACTGAAGGAGGAACAGAGATTCCCAAACCCTCTCTCAGGAACCTCATCTGTTGCTCCAAAAGAGATTCCAGAAATTCCTCCTCTCAGTGGTCTAAAATGATCCTGTGCCTTAGTTACTAAGCAGGGGACACAGCACTAGATACCATCGTTTGTTAGGTGGGAGTATGGCCATGCCAGTTATAGAAGAGAAAAGAAAGTAGGGAAAGTCAGGTGAGATATTAGAAACATCTGTCCTTCCCAGGCTAGAAGAGGCACAGGTCACACAGGTCTCCCTGAGTTCAAGATTTCTGGTGTTTCTGCAGTAAAGGAATAACCTGGTCCACTCTCTTTCCAGGGGAAAATGGGAAATGCAACTGCTCTGAAATAAAGTATTCTGGTTGGCTGATTAGGGCCTTAATCCTCATAAACTATGATGGCTGTCAGTTCACAGGCTGGCACTGGAAAGGAATACAGCATTTTTACTCCCCAAAGCAACTTAGAAGCAGAGCAGGAACATTTATCTTCCAGGAAAATGCATCTAGGAAATGCCCCCAAAGTACACACAAACTACCGGATATATATTTAAATGGTCTGTTATTAACCATTAGGGCTTCCTAGGTGGCTTAGTCGATAGAGAATCTGCCTGCAATGCAGGAGACCCAGGTTCAACCCCTGGATCCAGAAAATCACCTGGAGAAAGAAAAGGCAATGCACTCCAGTATTCTTGGCTGGGAAGTCCCATGGACAGAGGAGGCTGACGGGCTATATACAGTCCATGGGGCTGCAAGAGACGGACACAACTTAGCAAAACTAAACTACCACAGTTAACCATTAACTGTCAGGGGAGAGTACAAACTCAGTCCCCCATTACCACAAATTGTGCATTGGAGTTTCCCAAATTCGGGGAAATCAAAGTGTTCGGCACATCTGGAGTGCAATAGATAAAACTTTATTTTTTGGAAAACCATTTTCCTAATCATGAGATCTTTGACTGCCTCCAACTACCCACCAGCTACTCCCCTACCCGCCATGACACTAATGCAAGATAGCAATAATAGAAGAAATTGGGTGAGGGACAACAGAGTATGTGTGAAAACTCTCTAATATGTGCTCAATTTACCTGTAAACCTAAAGCTGTCCTAAAAAGTATCGTCATTAATTTTTTAAAATGTAAGGATGCAACATCTCAAATCAAAGTGTTGGTGGCATCCTGTAAGGGCATACTTAATACTAGCTGTTGATGTGTACCAACCTGGAGACTGATCGTGGTGACTCCCATGCTTGTGCCTTCAGCCTCTGCAGCCTCGTAGTCCTCCTGGAATCGGTGTGGAATCATGCAGGTCAGGCTAGTTGCAGGGCTGCAGGTAGTGCAGAGACCAGTTGCACTTGATGAGGGCGGGGAGAAACCATCCTGGGGCCAAAAAGTGAAGATCCAGGAACTGCTGAGTTTCAACAGCTGCCCTGCCTGTGTCTACAGAGCAAACGACGGGAACTGAGAGCCACCGCTTGAGGTTGCTGCCTGGAGGATACAGGTGGCAGGGGAGGCTTTGGTCAAGTTTGAGACTTGGAAGCAGGAAAATAAGTTGAAGTAACACTAGAACGTTCCTTGGTGGCTTCAACCACCAGTTTCCCAATTAACAGTCATGCTCGTGTACGGTACTCACAGAGCAGGATTATAAAATCTTATGCTGTTAACATGGGGTGAGAACGAGCTCCCCAGGCCCTCTCTCCTGCTCTGAAAACACAACACGGCGCTGAGTCTTAACAAGCGGACGTCTGGGCTCTGACACCAGCGAGCGGCCCTCGACGTCCCGAAGCCGGCCGCACAGCCCTGGCTACCTGCTCCTCGCCATCTCGGGAGCCCCCGCCCAGGTGGCAGGCGACGACACAGCCTCTCTGGCTGCAGTCAGCTACGTGCCCCTTACTCGTGCATCCCCCTCTGCAGAATGGGAGAGTGTGAAAGGCTTTCAAGCGTGGCCGATGTTCAAAACTTTAAAACTGGCCGCTGAATCATATAAACATCGGGGAAACGTCTAGAGGGCAGCCTGTGGGCGCTGAGCTCCCCTCTCAAAACCGAGAGGGCGCCGCCTTCTTGGGGACGCGGGTGGGCGGGGAGAGGGTGAACCCAGAAGGCTGAGGAGAAGGAAGGTTAGGAAGGAAACAGCCCAGAAGAAACACTGTCAACTGCTCACATCCGACCACACCCCACGGGGCGCCAGCGGCGTGGGTGCTCGCGGTGCGACGTTCGGGGCCGCTGTCGCTTTGGTTTCAATCGGGTTCCCAACACAGAGAGGACGTTATGTCCCCCAACGAAGCTGGCAGTGCCCCGCAATTCGACTACCCTTGGACCTGGCCTCGAAGTCCGAAGGGCTCTTCTTGGGATGTTCAGCGCTCCCAGGGCAGCGGGAAGAGAAGAACTACAAAAAGAAAAGGAACTTCTTTTTCTGGAGAGAATTTTACTTCTGGGTAGAAAATTCTAGAAATGCCGGCAGAACAGGTGCACTTGGAGGAGTCCCAAAAAGCCCTTCCTTGTTGTTCACCCCGAATGGGTTTCGTCTCATTCCACGAAGGCCAAAGCCGAAGAGACGGCTGCAGGCCGGCGAGTCTGGCGCCCCCTGGCGTTGTGGAGGAAGTTGCTTGGGGCGGGGTGACGAGAGAGGCAGGCAGGAGGCGGGTCCTGGGCCGGCGCGGCTGCGCCAGGCCTGGCTCAGCGGCGGGAGAACCGGGCCAGTGGTGGTTCCATGGTGTAATGGTGAGCACTCTGGACTCTGAATCCAGCGATCCGAGTTCGAGTCTCGGTGGGACCTTTCTCTTTAGGCTCAGCTAAAGAAAATCCCATGGATGGAGGAACCTGGTGGGCTGCAGTCCATGGGATCCCGAAGAGTCGGACACGACTGAGCGACTTCACTTTCACTTTTCACTTTCATGCATTGGAGAAGGAAATGGCAACCCACTCCAGTGTTCTTGCCTGGAGAATCCCAGGGACGGGGGAGCCTGATGGGCTGCCGTCTATGGGGGTCGCACAGAGTCGGACTCGACTGAAGCGACTTAGCAGCAGCAGCATCGTGTCTTTTACGCGCTTAGTCCGAACTCACTTTCCTCCTGAAAGCGAACTCGCGCCTCAGATGCGCGCCGAGTGGACCTGCTTTCCCCGCCCCAGCGTCCCCCTCCCTCCTGCTTTCGGGACCAGAACTTCTAGGTCCCGCGAAAGAGGCCACGTTTCCCCGTGCTCTGCAGCCTCCCCCTCAGCAGCCGAGGTCCCGGAAACCTATTATCCGAGCTGTGTAGGTGCGCGATCCACGGGGAGATGGCAGGCAGGTGGGGGTCGAGCCCGGGGAGTCCCCGCTCGACCTAAACGCTCTGCTCATCGCTGGCCATCGGAGGCCCGGCGCCGCCAAGGGGCGCAACGACCGAGCCATTGCCCCCTCCACCCCATCGGGTCACCCTGGGTCTCCGGGGTGAAAGGCAGAAGCTGAGCCCACTGAGGGGGCTTCTCACCGCATGTCTTGTCCCCGTAAATAAATGGTCGCAGGGGCTGTAATGTCTTTGATCAGCCAGGTTGACAGCTTTCCGGTAAGAATTGTATTTTAATTCATGTGCCCAATTCTATTTCGCGTTTTAATTGATCCTTTTCAATTTACTTCGATTTATTTAATTTTTTTTTTTTCATAATTTCTCGCCCCTAACTTTCCGCTGGACACGAAAAGCCGCTGCCAGGCTAAGATTTGAACTTGACTCCAGGAAATCTAGTCCTTTCCTCCCAAGTTCAGGCAGAAAGAAGAGCCAGGGCCGCGGATCCTGCGTCTCTGGAGAACAAGGGTCCCTTATCCAACTTCATCCTGGCCTTTGAGACAGCTGTGGATTTATAGTCAAGGCTAGATTATAGTGAATATACCTTATTTACTTAGATTTATGTTGGAAGCTACGTTCAATTATAAAATTAAAATAAAGCATTAACAATGTATGTATACCTCAGGACAACAAATCCCAAAATTGCTTTCCCCAATATGTTGTTGAGGACGACAGACGATGAGATGGTTGGATGGCATCACCGACTCGGTGGACATGAGTTTGAGCAAGCTCCGGGAGTTGGTGACGGACAGGGAAGCTTGGCGTGCTGCAGTCCATGGGGTCGCAGAATCACATAGGATTGAGTGACCGACAGGACTGTGCGGTATTTAGCGACTGAATACCGTTGATAGCGGTATTTTTGCTATTATGTATTGTTTTGTCTATGCAATGTGAAATAAGTGAAGGACTTTCTGGAATATCTTATTTCTATTACTACCAGTGGTACCCTTAAAAACAAAAATGCTTGATGTTAGAGAAAGAGATTCACTTAAAAGATAGATATTCAACAAAAACCCTGTAGTTCCGAATTGAAATCGGATGTTTGCAAATCTTTGTGAATTCATAAATACATACAAATACATTCAATACATAAAAGCATCGTGTCTTTTACGCGCTTAGTCCGAACTCACTTTCCTCCTGAAAGCGAACTCGCGCCTCAGATGCGCGCCGAGTGGACCTGCTTTCCCCGCCCCAGCGTCCCCCTCCCTCCTGCTTTCGGGACCAGAACTTCTAGGTCCCGCGAAAGAGGCCACGTTTCCCCGTGCTCTGCAGCCTCCCCCTCAGCAGCCGAGGTCCCGGAAACCTATTATCCGAGCTGTGTAGGTGCGCGATCCACGGGGAGATGGCAGGCAGGTGGGGGTCGAGCCCGGGGAGTCCCCGCTGGACCTTAACGCTCTGCTCATCGCTGGCCATCGGAGGCCCGGCGCCGCCAAGGGGCGCAACGACCGAGCCATTGCCCCCTCCACCCCATCGGGTCACCCTGGGTCTCCGGGGTGAAAGGCAGAAGCTGAGCCCACTGAGGGGGCTTCTCACCGCATGTCTTGTCCCCGTAAATAAATGGTCGCAGGGGCTGTAATGTCTTTGATCAGCCAGGTTGACAGCTTTCCGGTAAGAATTGTATTTTAATTCATGTGCCCAATTCTATTTCGCGTTTTAATTGATCCTTTTCAATTTACTTCGATTTATTTAATTTTTTTTTTTCATAATTTCTCGCCCCTAACTTTCCGCTGGACACGAAAAGCCGCTGCCAGGCTAAGATTTGAACTTGACTCCAGGAAATCTAGTCCTTTCCTCCCAAGTTCAGGCAGAAAGAAGAGCCAGGGCCGCGGATCCTGCGTCTCTGGAGAACAAGGGTCCCTTATCCAACTTCATCCTGGCCTTTGAGACAGCTGTGGATTTATAGTCAAGGCTAGATTATAGTGAATATACCTTATTTACTTAGATTTATGTTGGAAGCTACGTTCAATTATAAAATTAAAATAAAGCATTAACAATGTATGTATACCTCAGGACAACAAATCCCAAAATTGCTTTCCCCAATATGTTGTTGAGGACGACAGACGATGAGATGGTTGGATGGCATCACCGACTCGGTGGACATGAGTTTGAGCAAGCTCCGGGAGTTGGTGACGGACAGGGAAGCTTGGCGTGCTGCAGTCCATGGGGTCGCAGAATCACATAGGATTGAGTGACCGACAGGACTGTGCGGTATTTAGCGACTGAATACCGTTGATAGCGGTATTTTTGCTATTATGTATTGTTTTGTCTATGCAATGTGAAATAAGTGAAGGACTTTCTGGAATATCTTATTTCTATTACTACCAGTGGTACCCTTAAAAACAAAAATGCTTGATGTTAGAGAAAGAGATTCACTTAAAAGATAGATATTCAACAAAAACCCTGTAGTTCCGAATTGAAATCGGATGTTTGCAAATCTTTGTGAATTCATAAATACATACAAATACATTCAATACATAAAAATACATTCCTTGGGGCTAGAGGAAAGAATGGGAATTGTCTGCAGCCGGGTTGGAGGGAATGTAAGAAGACAGTAGAGTTCTGAAACTGCATTATTGTACCTGCGATGGGGCAAGAAAAGAAAGAGAAGAAAGGAAGGAAGGAAGTGATAGTTCCACAAAAAAGGGTGGAGGCATCGTGAAACCTGGCATTGCTGTGCCCCTGTAGGTGGTGACATAGCGCCTAAACTGCGGTCGTGTGTCTTCATCCACTGGCAACTGTTCTGGCAGGTTCAAGGCGGATGGCTTAGTGAGGGCAGGCCTCAGGGTGGTGCGGAGAGATGAATGGCACCAGGTAAAAACCAGGATGAAGGAGCATGCGAATATCAACAGCCTGGGGACTGTGGGTGCTGGGGAGGAAGTGAAAGGGCAGACGCATAAAACTAACGGCTGAGACATCGCTAGATTCAAAGCCGAGTTCGTCCCTGGGTGGGCTTGAACCACCAACCTTTCGGTTAACAGCCGAACGCGCTAACCGATTGCGCCACAGAGACCAACTGCTACAAGCGATTCCTGTAACATCCTGCAATGAGATTGGATTTCCCCGGTCCCTTCCAACTGCTGCGTCTTTATCCATTCCTCTATCAGTGGATATTTAGGTGGCTTCCATATCTTATTGTAAACAGTGCTGCAGTGGTGCATGTATCCTTTCGGATCACGTTTTTCTCCAGATAATATGCCCATGAGTGGGATTGCAGGGTGATATGGAGAAGGCAGTGGCACCCCACTCCAGTACTCCTGCCTGGAAAATCCCATGGACGGAGGAACCTGGTAGGCTGCAGTCTATGGGGTCGCTAAGAGTCGGACACGACTGAATGACTTCACTTTTCCAACCGCCGCGAAAAAAAGAATCAAATGTCCATTTTGCCCCAACCTCGCCGGCACCAGAGACACTGCGTCTGGGCGCCGAGCACGCCAGGTGGCGACCCGGAATCCGAGTGAGCTGGAGCTCGGACGAAACAACGCAGAGCCCACAACTGTCCTCGCCAGCTCCTGGCCGCCTCAAAAGCTGCCCCGCTACTCGAAACAACGGCAGCTTCTCTCGGGCTCAAGTCCTCCACTTCCCACTTGTGATCGGCCTCATCGGTTGCGCTCATGGCACTTGCCCCGGGACCCTGGGCGTCGCACGGGGCAAGAACAGCAACTGGCTGTGTCCCCACTGCAGTGCCACTTCTTGGTGCCTCCAGAGAATAACTCCAAGGGGCCCGACCTGGAGTTGGCTCATCATGCCCGGAACGGGGCCTGGCACCCAGCAGTCGCCCAAGAAATGCTGAGTGGTGGATGCATTCCCGTCTCAGTGGCTGGGAGTGGTCGGTAGACCGAGAATTCTTAAGACTCCTACAAGTTTTCAGTCCTAGAGAAACCTAGATTTTTCAGGTCAGTCGTTTTCAAAACCTTTTTTCAAGCAGGTGATTTTAGGAACAGATAAAAGTTCTAGAAAGGCCAAGATGGCACCACCTGGACCGGCTCTGAGCTCCCCACCCAAGACGGTTCCGCGCCTAGTTGCTTGGGTCTGAATTCCTATCCTAACAAAGATTCCTATCCTAATCACCGCCAGCAACATAGTGTGGTTCTACCCTTTGGACTTGGTGGCTTGTCCCGTACTGCCCACTGAGCAGGTGGGTGGGATGGCGAGGCGGACACCGGGCCAGAGAACTCAAGCTCTGGAAGCAGCCCAGACCCCTCTCGAAGCCCCCAAGGCCTGGAGTCAGCTTGCCCTTCAGCTTTGGCCTCGCTAGGGCTCCAGGTGCCCCCAGGAGGAGGATGCCTGCCACACGTAAATAACCTCCGCTGTCTAATCGGGGGCATTTGGCTCAGCTAATAGGAATCCGCCCTTTTCTGGCCTTAGGGGTCCTCGAGTGGGTCGCCCTAATCCTGCCGATTGAATTTGCCTGCAAAGAGAGGCTCCCCGCCTATCTCCATTTCTCTGGTCTAGGCTGTGCGTGCTGGTCCAAGACTCAGGGGTTACTGGTAACCCCAGATAGGTAACCTCCTGTCTGTCTTTCTCTTTGCAGATGGGTGCTACTATACATATAAAAGTCCCCAATAACCCTGCACACAAGGAAACTACCAGAGTCAACAACCGAATTCCGCATAATGGGTACACTACAGGCAAAAATCAGTTTTGTTTCTATGCAATAGGAATCAACAGTCTGGAAAGGAAATTAAGAAAACAATTCCACTTACAATATCAATTAATTATTAAGGGAGGTGAAAGACTTGAACACTGAAAACTGTGAAACATAGCTGCAAGAGATTAAAAAACCCCTCAAGAACTGGAGAAGAAAATGGCAACCCACTTCAGTACTCTTGCCTGGAGAATCCCATGGAGGGAGGAGCCTGGTGATAGGCTACAGTCCATGAGGTCGAAAAGAGTCGGACACGACTGAGCAACTTCACTACACTACTACTACTAAGGAAATGGAAAGACAGCCTCCATGGATTGGAAGATTCAGTGTAGCTGAGATGCCAGTACTACTCGAAGTGATCCACAGAGTCAGTACAATTCCTATAAAAAATAATCTTCTGCATTCTCTAAATGGTCCTTGTTAATAGATTTAAGGGACTAGATCTGATAGATAGAGTGCCTGATGAACTATGGACATGGACGGAGGTTCGTGACATTGTACAGAAGACAGGGATCAAGACCATCCCCATGGAAAAGAAATGCAAAAAAGCAAAATAGCTGTCTGAGGAGGCCTTACAAATAGCTGTGAAAAGAAGAGAGGCGAAAAGCAAAGGAGAAAAGGAAAAATATTTCCATTTGAATGCAGAGTTCCAAAGAATGGCAAGAAGAGATAAAAAAGCCTTCCTCGGGGATCAACACAAAGAAACAGAGGAAAACAACAGAATGGGAAAGACTAGAGATCTATTCAAGAAAATTAGAGATACCAAGGAACATCTCATGCAACGATGGGCTCAATAAAGCACAGAAATGGTACGGACCTAAGAGAAGCAGAAGATATTAAGAAGAGGTAGCAAGAATACACAGAAGAACTGTACAAAAAAGATCTTCACAACCCAGATAATCACAATGGTGTGATCACTCACCTAGAGCCAGACATCCTGGAATGTGAAGTCAAGTTGTCCTTAGAAAGAAAGCATCACTATGAACAAAGCTAGTGGAGGTGATGAAATTTCAGTTGAGCTATCTCAAATCCTGAAAGATGATGCTGTGAAAGTGCTGCACTCAATATGCCAGCAAATTTGGAAAACTCAGCAGTGGCCACAGGACTGGAAAAGGTCAGTTTTCATTCCAATCCCAAAGAAAGGCAATGCCAAAGAATGTTCAAACTACTGCACAATTGTACTCATCTCAAATGCTAGTAAAATAATGCTCAAAATTCTCCAAGCCAGGCTTCAGCAATACATGAACCTTGAACTTTCATTTGTTGAAGCTGGTTTTAGAAAAGGTAGAGGAACCAGAGATCAAATTGCTAACATCCACTGGATCACAGAAAAAGGAAGAGTGTTCCAGAAAAACATCTATTTCTGCTTTATTAACTATGGCAAAGTCTTTGACTGTATGGATCACAATAAACTGTGGAAAATTCTGAAAGAGATGGGAATACCAGACCACCTGACCTGCCTCTTGAGAAACCTATATGCAGGTCAGGAAGCAACTGTTAGAACTGGACATGGAACAACAAATAGGAAAAGGAGTATGTCAAGGCTGTATATTGTCACCCTGCTTATTTAACTTCTATGCAGAGTATATCTTGAGAAACACTGGACTGGAAGAAACACAAGCTGGAATCAAGATTGCCAGGAAGAAATATCAATAACCTCAGATATGCAGATGACACCACACTTATGGCAGACGTGAAGAGGAGCCAAAAAGCCTCTTAATGAAAGTGAAAGAGGAGAGTGAAAAAGTTGGATTAAAGCTCAACATTTAGAAAACGAAGATCATGGCATTTGGTCCCATCACTTCATTGGAAATAGATGGGGAAACAGTGGAAACAGTGTCAGACTTTATTTTGGGGGGCTCCAAAGTCACTGCAGATCACCATCTGCAGCCATGAAATTAAAAGATGCTTACTCCTTTGAAGAAAAGTTATGACCAACCTAGATTGCATATTCAAAAGCAGAGACATTACTTTGCCAACAAAGGTCCATCTAGTCAAGGCTATGGTTTTTCCAGTGGTCATGTATGGATGTGAGAGTTGGACTCTGAAGAAAGCTGAGCCCTGAAGATTTGATGCTTTTGAGCTGTGGTGTTGGAAAAGACTCTTGAGAGTCCCTTGGACTGCAAGGAGATCCAACCAGTCTATTCTAAAGGAGATCAGTCCTGGGTGTTCTTTGGAAGGACTGATGCTAAAGCTGAAACCTCCATACTTTGGCCAAGTCATGCGACGAGTTGACTCATTGGAAAAGACTCTGATGCTGGGAGGAATTGGGGGCAGGAGGAGAAGGGGACCACAGAGGATGAGATGGCTGGATGGCATCACTGACTCGATGGACATGAGACTGAGTGAACTCTGGGAGTTGGTGATGGACAGGGAGGCCTGGCGTGCTGCAGTTCATGGGGTCGCAGAGTTGGACACAACTGAGCGACTGAACTGAACTGAATCCCCTGCAATACAGTTCATTTCAGACATTGTCGATTTCATCTCTTAAAGTTAAACTGGGTCTTTGTTTATGTTTGCATGTGTCTACTTAACTGTTTGAACTCATGTAATGTTGTTGTTGTTCAGTCCCTCAGTCATGTCCAACTCTTGGTGACCCCATGGACTTCAGCTCATCAGGCTTCCCTACCCTTCATTAACTCCTGGAGTTTGCTCAAACTCATGTCCATTGAGTCAGTAATACCATCTCATCCTCTGTCGTCCCTTTCTCCTCCTGCCCTCAGTCCTTCCCAGTATCATGGTCTTTTCTAATGAGTCTGCTCTTCACATCAGGTGGCCAAAATATTACATCAGCTTCAGCATCAGTCCTTCCAATGAATGTTCAGGGTTGATTTTCCTTTAGGATTGACTGGTTTGATCCCCTTACAGTCCAAGGGATTCTCAAGAGTCTTCTCCAGCACTACAGTTCAAAAGTATCTTCAGCTCTAAATCTTTTTTTATGTTTCAACCCTCACATCTGTATATGACTACTGGAAAAAACAGGCTTCCCTGGTGGATCAGATGGTAAAAAATCCACCTGCAAAGTGGGAGACATCGGTTCGATCCCTGGGTTGGGAAGACTTCCTGAAGGAGGGCATGGAAACCCACTCCAGTTTTCTTGCCTGGAGAACTCCCATGGACAAAAGAGCCTGGATGGCTACATACAGTCCATGGGGTCTGTAGAGTTGGACACAACTAAGCGCACAACACTGGAAAAAACATAACTTTGACTGGAATAAAGTTGGAATAAAAGTTTAAATGTCCTTCCTAGGTTATTCTGACATCTGTGTCAGCTCTCAGTCACTCATAAATGATCAATGCATCCCTGCATAGTGAGTCATTTCCCCTTCCTCTTTGGATATCTAAAAATCTGATGGAATGTCAGACATTGTAAATGTTATTTTGTTGGGTGCTAGTAGTTTTGTGTTTCTATAAATGTTGAGTCTTGTTCAGGGTTCCTCTTAAGTTATTTGCAAACAGTTTGATGGTTTCAGGTCTTGCTTTTATGATTTGCTAAATGGTCTGGAGCAGCTGAACACTCAGTCTAGGGCTACAAGTTCCTGCTACTGAGTTAAGACTTAACTTGAGTACTCCACTCCACGATCTCCTTAATTACAAGGTTATTATTATTATTTTCTAGTCTACCTGTTGAGGGCAAGCATGACTGTGAGTGTGAGGCTCTCTGTTTTCTCTGACCCTATCAAAGATTTCCCCCTGACTTTGGGGAGTTTTCTCCCAGGGCTGCACTGATTAGTACTTTGCTGCCTACTGCAGGGGGTCTCCTTTGCAGGGCTCCCCCTGATTACCTTCAGCATCTCTCTCCTCCCTGGGAGTTTGTCCTATGGACTCTAGCTCTTTTGGCATCCAGGAACTTGTGTTCTCAGCTCAGCAAGGTCCACTGGGCTGGTTTTCAGTTTGCTCCTGGTGCCTCTTGGGAAATTTGCATGCAATAAGTTGGAACCACTGCTTCCCATCTCTCAGGGATCACTCCCTGTCCTTCACCTGATGGCAAGTCTCCTGGAAATCTTTGTTTAATGTCCACAGTCTGACTTTATTGTTTCAGCAGTTAAGTAAACTTAGTTTCTATTAATTATATATGGGTGTGGGGACCCTATGAACTCAAGATGTGAGAAAACCATTAAGATTCTAAAAAGAGTTATACATGGTACAGAACACAGGTTCCCACTAAAATCTTTTGGTCTGTATTTGTCAAACAACAACAAAAGACTTCACACAAAGTATCACAACTAGCAAACATCTTGCAAAGAAATCAGACATCATTGAGTGAGTGAACAACTGCAAAGTATCTCAATAGAAGTTTTGCCTGAGGTGTCTCGAAAGTAATCACACCCCTTCATTCAATTTCTTAAAGATAACTTACAACTTTTGGCACCAAGCAAATGCGGGAGAAAATAGTTGCAAACCCATACCTACTACAACAGAGAACCTATTAAAAAAAAAAAAAAAAGACATTCTTGGAGTTTTACTTTACCCCCACCCCAGCCTACCCATCTTTTCCAACTCTGCTGCTGCTAAGTCACTTCAGTCGTGTCCAACCCCCCACGACCCCCCAACAACCCCTCCACGACCCCCAGACCCCA